>JAPMOB010142615.1:0-21460 GCA_029875015.1 Lepomis gibbosus | reverse complement strand
TACGTTGGTTTTGGGATTTACAATAAATCGAAAATCATCAGTTCAAGTGTCAGACCATCTTTTGGAGGGATGTGCTACAGGGACGATTCCGTATTTTAAGGGACAGGTGGCAACCCTAACTGCAGGAGCTTGATTAGTGGAATAAGGAATAGGTGTGCAGGTGGAGCTTGGCAGCAGGAGCCAGAGAATGTATCCATGCCCAGACAAACAGACAGAGAAACAGACAGGGAGAATGACAGGAAAACACAGGGAAGGGGGTAAAACATGTGAAAACACAAAGAACGAGGAGGGGATACTGCAGTACCACAACATGTTATTGTATTTTATGGCATTATAGTGTAAGGAATCTGTAAGTAATGTCTGTAATGTAAGGAGTGGCTCATTTCCTTGGGAGCATAAAAATACTAGAAGACCTATTTTGCTATTTCCCTACTAGTCAGAACTGAAGAGGTCTCCTGGATGAGGGACGAAAGTTCTTCTAGTATCTTCTACCAAGTCCAGTTGCCCTTGACCTCAACCTTCGTTGGATAACTATGACCTGGACCACTGAGAACCTTCACAGACAACTGGAAACTTCCGTCACCACAACTGAGGGCCCGTTTCTCCATTCATTAGATTAGACAAAAGAAAAAACGCAAAAGATGTCAGGAACTTTTCTGCTCAGAGTTGAATTATTTTCAACTTTGTGCACTCAGAGCACTCCTTCGAAAACGCAAGGTGCCCAGGGCACATAAACAGCACACAAAAGACTCACTGTTAATAGAAAACAATTTTAAAAAGGTGCCTCTCACTAAAAAAAACCATTCTGTCCGATCGGGGCCTTATTAGGCTCTCTCTGGTACTGGCTGAGCAAAAGTCTTGTTATAATCTCATCACACCATTGGTATCCAAACTTTAACTCAAACCAAAAGTAATAACTTCCTCTGCAGCTCTCTCTTTCACACACACACTCTCATACTCTCATGTCAACATTGTCCTCTCTCCCTACCTCACCCTCAGGCCAGCCAGCCTTGCTGTAAAGCTTGTCTGTCAGAATGGTTCTTGTGTGTTAATCCAGGAGTATTGTGGTGGTGTATTGTCGCCAGGGATCACCCTGATCACTCTGAATGCCCAGCAGCCCTCTGCTCGGCCTACTGTGTTTCTGCTTTGCTGTCACTCACTGTCCTGGCCTACTTTTTTTTGTCCCTGTGTGTTATGTCCAGACCACGGTGTCTAAACAAAAGAGGGTGTTGTTTACAGATTGCCCATCAATAGGCAGGTTGCTGGGCCTGCTGCATCAACAAAGGAAATGTGCAGAGGACTGCAAGCAGGTTGACCTTTTAGTAAGACAAATATTTGGCAGAGACAGAGCTGCTCTGGAGGTAAAAAAAAAATACATTTTACTAATCTTAAACCAAAGAACTGCAGCTTTTTTGACAAAAATGGTTATGTAATGTGCAAGGCAAGTTTATTTGTACAGCACATTTCAGCAACAAGGCAATTACAAGTGCTTTGCACAAAGGCATCAAGACAAAGTGCAAAAGAAACTGACAGTTTCAGCAGACCTGAGGTTTTCTGTGAGCTTGTTCCAGATGTATTGTGTATAAGAACTGAACACTGCTTCTTCATGTTTAGTTTTGACTATGAGTCAGTGTATCAGACAACCTAAGAGGTCTGGATGGTTCATAACATAGGAGAAGATCAGAAATATATATTGGCCATAAAACATCCAGTGCTTACAAACCAAGAGTAGTATTTTGAAATCAATTCTTTGTTGACTCTTATCTAACGTATCCGTGCATTTATCTTCAGTTAACCGTACACTGTCGACTGAAAATAAACACTTTGTTTTTAGCAACTGACAACAAGTGTTGACTTTTAATTGTTCCTCTTTGGCTCCAAAAGCAACTAACTTGTTTAACTTAAGATAGCTCTGTAATATCATCATTCAATCCTCCAGTCATTGAACAAATCAGTGGTTGAAGTAAAGACAAGAAGTAAGAGAAGATGAAGCTGTTATAATGCAGCCTTCAAAGCATTAACAACTCTTAAAAATGTAATCTAGCCAGTTAGCTTTGCATGTTAGCCCATCTGACAATTTGTTGATTGACCAAAATAAAAAAAAATGACATGGCAATTCATGTTTTTTACTTGTAGTATATTTTGAAGATTGGAGATTTTGAAGCGTTGGTCATGCAGCTTGGCAGTTTCTGCCCTCTGAAAACATTTTGTTTTTGTTTGTATTTGGAATGTTGACAAAGCTTAAAACTTCCTGGACCTCTGCTTCATCACTTTTTCTTTGTCTGTTGTTTTGGCAAATCTTTTCCGAGGTGAATTTAGTCCTTCTAGCATAAAGTTAAAAACTGTAAAAAAAAAAAAAAAAAAAAAAAAAATTAATTAATTAAAAATTTAAAAAATTCCCTCCCTTTTCTCGCAGCTTGCAGATCTTGTCCATAACACGTCTCACCATCCCACAATACCTTGGGAAGTGGTTTGTTTACATTCAATAGAAAATGAATATTACTTCCTGTAAATACGATTCTTGGTCACCCTACAAGTACTTTTAGGTAGCTACAGGTAATATTTTCATTTTGGAAGACTTGATTGTTCAACACCACTACGTTTCATTGGGAAATGTTGCACTTTTTTCTCCTCTACATTTATCTGACATATGACAAATCATCTACAAAATATTCACTTTTCAGGAGCTCTGAAAACATTGTCAAAATGGCATTTTGATGTTAGGTATGTAAAGAGTTTTGGAAGATGATGATAGATGTAATAAGATGTGTACACACACAATGTATGCTGCAATGGCCTTGTTTTAGTATTGTGTTTCCCCTTCCCTGTGTCTCTTGTGCATGTAGGTGTGGAAATCCCTCTCTGACTCTCCTGGTTCCTGGATCCCTGCTGATTATGCACACCTGCTGTCCATCTACTCATCTACCCAACAGTATTTAGACCCCGGCTCTTAACACACTGGGCCCCAGATTGTGCAGCTTCAGTGGTCAGTCAGTGTGTTTCTTCAGTGTGGTGTATTTCTGGGTACTGTTCCTCATGTTGATTCCTTGTTGCAGACAATATGCATTGTCTTTTCCTGTGTACCATAGTGGATCATCTCCAGCCTCCCCATACCACTCACCCTCATCTGTATGGCCTGCCTGGTCCAGCTCTGCCATCCACCATCACGCCTCTGTTTCTGCAGGCCAACATCTCTTCACCTCTCCAACTCCTGTCCTCTGTTTGCCTACAATAAATCTTCCTTATCTCACCTTACCTCTGCGTCCTGTGTTAGGGTCCACCTTGTAAAATCATAATAGCATGCACACTATGCATGCACAGAAAGACATACTACAAGCTCTTCCACACACCACACACACACACTCATTTGTTTAATAAGGGGAATGGCACACACATGAAAACATATTATCATGGCTCTATTACTTTGCACAGTCTTAATAATATAATAATTTCTCATGTTGTCAAACAACAAACATATACTGTATGTTGCTGAGGGGCCATGGGGTCTGGTCAAACTTGTGTTCTGAGAAACATCCATCATGTGAAACTCTGCCTGCCTAAGGAAAACGTCTTCCTGTTGTGGTTCCTGTTTAGACATCTGAAGACCTGCAGTTATTCTAACAATGTTGGGTTGGTGCCTTCAGAGTATGAACAGCCAGACACCAATAAATTCAAACAGACCAAAAAGAAAATTTGTGGTAAATCAACTCAACAGGTGGAACAATGTGTTCAGCTACATCAACAATAATAACCAGGCCTTTATAGTTACACAGTGGGTAAACTTGTGGGTGTTTCCAAAACACAAGGCCTGAGGGGAATTGTTAACTGATGTTTTCAGCACAAAAATTCAGACTACAGGTAGTTACATTTTCCAAAACATCTATGGTAAGTTAAAAGAAATGTATCCACTTAACTAACCACTTGAAAAGATGAGTCTTTCACTTGTAAAAAGAAGAAAAAGCCCCGCAGGTTAATTTGTGCTATCATGCTTAATCACATGGCTGAAGAGGGTTGGTGTATTGGCTGACATTAAACCCTGCGGACTCATGGGTCGCCCTGGCTCATGGCTGGAGGTCAGTACACAGCACAGTAGCGTCTGTCATCACTGAGCTCTTGAAATGGTGTGGGGAAGTGACTTTGAGCTTGTTGTGTCTCCTCTGCCCCACGCTGCGCTGCTTTCCATACGGGGCGGGGTGCCGCGCAGTCCGGCGCAGAGCGCACCGTCACCAGCTGCTCTTCCTGCACCTCTGCCCGTCTAACTGAACAACATGGGTCTGGAAAAGGAGAAATCGGACACCAGTATAATTATGGACGAAGACGAGTTCAACAGATCGATAGAACCCATTCTCTTGAAGAAGGGGAAGGTGTATACAGCGGCGCCGGACCGAGATCCAAACGATATCAACGCGCACTTGAAGGTAAAGTCTGTAAGCAACATTGTGCGGAATTACTATTTAAAAGTGAAACTACACAAAGAAGTGGCTGTCAAGTTGACAACAGTTAATAAATAATGTAGCCTAACCGTATTGTTTTTTGTGAGATTGGTAATCTAAAGCGTGAATACCTGGAAGTCGCTGCCTGCGCGTCAATTCATCATCCAAGACCTTACTGCCAGTGCTGACTATTTTGTAATCTCATTGTGTGCCCTGACTTTTGTAATCTGACAGGTTAGCTTTGGGGATGTCATTGCGGAGCCCATCTCCACACACAGCTTCGACAGAGTGTGGATAGGAAGCCACGCCGCATTTGAGCTGGTCAAATTCATCTTTTACCGTCTGCTGACCACGCTGTTGGCCGTGCCCATGGCTTTCATCCTCGGAGTGGTCTACGGAGTGCTCAGTTGCATCCACATCTGGTAGGGAGAAGTTCCTGTCAACCTGCAGGTTTCTGTTTAGTGCTGTTTTTAGCCTGGCTTATCTGGCACAGTGCCAAATGTTGCCCAAACAAGAAATAATTGTTTTTTCAAGAAATTTGCATAGAAACATCACAGAGTGATGACACATAAAATACTTTGGAATTAGGAAATTAGGAAAAGATAGCCTACGGTAAGTACTCCAAATAAATAAAAGTTCCAATAAAACCATCATTTTGTAGTGTATACAAAAAATATAAAGCACTGAAAAAATATAAAACCATCAATATAAAAACTTGTGCTTACCATGTGCTGCAAACACATAACTTTAAATATGAAGATTATATAAGCATCAGTGATATATAATCTGTAAAATACTAAAGTATTATAATATCACTTAAAACCCTGTTTGCTTAAATCCCTGTGGAAACATTACTGGAACATTAGTGACTTTTCCTTAGGGGCCTCTGCTACAAGCCCGCATGCTTGTTCTGGATCTTTAGGCAAACATTGAGTTATTTTTAAAGTCAACGTCACATGTAGAATAACATTGAAATATTTTGTCAGCATGTTGCTTTTATACTTTTATTTAGAGAATTATGTCATGCTTATGTCAGCTATATGCGCCTGCATCGACTAAAACCAGGTGCCTCCAACCCATAGAGTCCATTTATTAACACTTGATGAAACAACATTTTATGCCCAGAGGTAAATGCTCTATGGAAAATTTGGAGGAATGTAGAGTTCCACTGGTAGTGGGGAAAAAACGCCCCATGCCCTTTGCCAGATAGCTGGCATTCTAGCAGAAATGCAGGCCTATTTGCGGCACTCCAGTGTGGGACATTGTTCAGGTGCAGTTAGAGAGCTGCAGAGTTACTTTGGTGTGACCTTTCACTTATTTGAGGTCACAAACTCAGGATGATTCCTTCAACTGCAGTGTTTAAAAGAGGAAGTCCACACAGGTATTCATCAATACAGGACTGAGTGACGCCAAGCTGGTCAATACATGTGGAATTTCAAAGGAGAATACAGCTTTCACAACACGCCGTTTTAGTTTGTGCATTTGGCGTGAAGGTCACAAGCTGCAGGAATGTAACAATATGATGCAGTTCTTAATAGTGCTTTTGAAAAACAGAGATACAAACCACGTTACTGATAAAACAAAAACATCAGCTGATTAGATAACACAAATATGAGACATTAGTTAAAAACATGGTTATAAAAAAATCCATGTGTCAAGACATCCTATAAAACACATTAATATTTAAATCTGAATTATGCCTTTTATTAATAACATATTTAACAAGTTGTTTTTCTTATATGAAGATAAGTGTCTTAACACATTTTACAGAAACATTGCTGATATCATGTATAAACATGTATGTTTATCTTTAACCCAAAAATAAGTAATAGTCTGATGTACATATCATTTATTGCACTTTGTGAAAGCATCATTTCTCAGCATCTGTTCTGAAGTGACTTTTTGACCTTTTCCTTCCAGGTTGGTGATGCCGGTGATCCAGAGCTTCATGATGCTCTTACCATCAGTCCAGGTGGTATGGAGGAGTCTGACTGACATGTTCATAACACCGCTCTTCCACAGTATGGGAAATAGCCTGTCCTCTATTCAAGTGAAAACCACCAACAACTGATGCAGGAAATGTAGGACAGATTACAGTCAAAGAAAAAGTGTGAATTATGCTTGCTGTGGAATACCTGAGCTCTTTATAAAGTAAAATTTGAAATAATAAAGAGTCCTGCACAAAGTACAAATACCTATAAACAAATACAACTATAAATAAAAAAATAGACTTACTAATTAAGTAGCATGCATTTGCAGGGAAAACAATGTCTTAAAGTTATATATATTTATTGAAAAAGATTTAGGGACATTTGTTACGAATAATCAAATCTATTTCATGGTTTGGTTAGGACCTGATATATGGAAGTATAATCATTAAATAGCCATATTATTTGGGATTTTCTGAAAAGCTCATGTACACCACCCACAATGGATTTGTTTTGCTGATTGTGACCAAAAGATATTCTTGTCATTCCATTACTTTATGGCTGAGAGAGGAGTGTAACATTGTTGTTAAGACAAACATATTCCTGACTTGGTGAGAGATGTAATATTTTTGCTTTTTTATATGTTGTATATATTGCAAAATAATTTAGCTTGAAGTTGAATTAAATGAACTGAATATAAAACAGATGTTCTGGTAGTACTTAATGTAGATATTAAATGCTAATATGCAGCTTGTTGCACATTTTCAGGCTTATTATACTGTAATTGCTTTGTCAATATTATTGTGTATTGGCAATAATATTGGGAATTTGTTGTTATGTGGACCTAAGTTATATGCAGTAGAGTTGTTTTAACATGGTGTTGACAACAGACAGGATCAGATATGGTCAGAGGGGTGGCTTTCTAATTTATTACACAATTTCCAATTCTTGATTGGCAAACACAGATATGGTGGTGGAGGACTTCACTTGAGTAACTATAGTGTAATGAACGTAAATCACATTTCGTACTGTTTGGCTGAAGCCTCGGTTGAGCAGAGACTCCGGTACATATTTAATTTCATGGTGCTTGTTGTTTGCATACAGCACAGCTAGTGACTGGGTTTTGGAATATTTCTACAGCCAGAAGGAATCAGACGGCAACATGATTTTTCCCTTTTTTGGTGTGGATTTGATAAAGTTGAGTTTTAGGTACAAGCGTGCACAGTTCCCACTTCCTATGAGCTACTGATTGAGCTTTTAATCTAAAATTTAGAGGGTGAAATAGAGATAATCAATATAACTGTTATGAAGCAGAGTGTATACTGATTTTTGCCCTCTAGTGAGATTTCAGCTTTTCTATTGTGCACTTTAGTTTTGTCTTTACACATGCAAACCCACCTCTGATTATCAAATACAATGCATAAAACATGTTAGCAAAGAGTCGCCTATTTCCACATCTAGCAGACACAGCAACATCAGCTTTCATGTGTGTTTCTGTCGTCCTTTTTACACCTAGATACTAGATGTGCCACTGTCATTAGAAGGTAGTTGCTAACTTTTGTTTTCTGGAAATAGCTGACTGCTGCAGCTTGAAACAAGGTTAATGAGTTTGTGGTGACTGAAACATAAGCAGCAAAATTGCCTTTAAACCGAACTAATAAACTAAAAGCTATAAAGCTCAGGAGAGCTGCAGATTTGGCTGATAATTTTCTGTGGGTCCATCACTCCAAGCAACATCATTTACATTACAGTTTCTGTATTCATTTGATCCATTGTTGATTATAAAAATAATGATTTTTGAAGCCTGGCCATGGTCAATATGGCCAAATATATTGTGCCAAGAGACCATTCACCCCACCACATGGCAGAGTGCTATTCCAACATCAGGTAGACTAAAGGTGAAAGTATCTCTGTACTAAAACGCGGCTTGTCCAATTCCAATTTGTTACTCAACATTGCATTGCAAGCTAACCTGCTAAGCTTTTTAACCAGAACTGTGAGAATCAGACAGAACACCACACAGGTTTGCCCTCACATAAAGACACTGTATGAGGTGATGTTTTGTTTCCATCTGACAACTGAAGGCAAATTAGCGTTTTGCAAAAGTAGGGTTGTGCAATAGTGGAAGACACACTCAGCAGTGACATGACATTAATCAACCTCAGCTCAGCCAAGCTATTCTTCAAAAGTCCGTTTTAAACAAATAAATTATGTGACATGCATCTGTCATTAAAAAATATTACATTTATTTGTTTGCATTTCATTTTCATCTCATGCATTATTTTTTTACTGTTGATTTGTGGATATACTAATTTTGAAACTTTTGCTTTAACAAGCCAATTGTGTTCTTCATAACCAAAATTAAAAAAAGCCTCAAGTTAATTTTTAGTGTGTGTTTTTTTTTTCTTCTGTCACGGGAGATGAATGTGGTTGGGGTATGCAGGTGAGTGCCAGAAAGGTCTCATAAATCACTTTGCTCAGATTGCATAAGACATTTCCTATGCAAAGATGAGCTGTGGGTCGATGGAACATGACTTGAGGCTTTGCCATTAGACCTGCAGGCCTGCACAGCATTTCTACCTGTTACATTTATGGTACTTCTCTGCACAGAACATTCATACAACAGTAGGGTTATTAAATGAGGGTATAAACTCCTCCACTCTATATCAAAACCATAAGCTAAAGTGTTAACTGTCATTGACTCGTATTTAAATAAACAAAATAAGCACTTTCTGTGTGTAACTTTGCCCTGTCAAGGTCAGATGCTTTGAACAGAGTATAATTACAGCAATACAATCAGCCAATTACAGCCTACCCTGAAACAAGGTAATGAATTTTTTTTTAAATACAAGTAAATTTAAGTGACATCTGAATAGGTTGATGTTGATCTGACCTTTGACTTTCAGCCACACTCAAATACATACAATAATAAATAATCATTTACAATAATGGTCAATGTAATAAATTAAATAAAAAGTACAACAGCTATTTATATGCCTTCCAAACATGCTGCTGTAAATAATACCATTTTGTGGAGTTAATTAGCAGAGTTTCAGGAGCGGGACCACACATCAACCACGTAATCGCCAGCATTTCCATAAATACCCACACGTCCCAGCTCCTCTTCTTCGCTCTCAAATTCTGCATCTGTCCCCCTACCCCTTTTTCTGTCCTGCCTCCTGATCTCCTTCTTCCTCTCCACAGGCTCCTAACGGGGTCTTTTGTGCCCGGATGCTGCGGCGGAATTCCTTATCGTAGCTTCCCTAAGCTTTCAAATGTCTATTCAGCAACTGCAAGCCTCATCTTTCTGTTTTGATCATCAATAAATCATTTAATCGTACCTGTTGATTGTGTGGTCCTTGCTAGTGGCCCACCTGATACAGTCAGAGCCCCCCCTCCACACAGCCCATAGGTGTGGGAGCAAACCCTCTTGTCCACTAGGGTAAACTCCAACTTGCCGGCTCTCAGCCGGGGACTTGTGAGTATCCCCACACCCTCCTGGCATCTCACACCTTGGGCAACTCCAGAGAAAAGTAGAGTCCAGATCATGTCCAGCATCATGGTTCCATAACCGAGACTGTTCCATTACTACTCCAAAATTACTTCTACTGCCACTCCTGCCGTTGCACTATTGTTGTTCCTAATGTAAGTCACTTTGGATAAAAGTTTCTGCCAAATGAGTAAATGAAAATGTAAATATAGATAAATATATAATTTTATGTGACATTTATCCTATGTGTTGGTAAATATGCACCTGACAAGAAATCACATGCCTCCAGATATATGCAAATTAGTTAAATGAATTTTGCTTCTGTTGTATTTGATTTACTTTTACCTGTGGTTAACCGTTGTCATAGGCCTTTTTCCAGCACCATCCCCCCGACTGACAGCACCCGTGGCGCTGGGATAGAATCAGCTGTTGAATAACCTGCTCTGTCGCTGCTCTGAAAGAAACATTTACATGTTTTTGATAGTCTAATCATAGAGCTAAAGTGCCTCAACGAAAAGTTACCACATATGCTGTTCTGCCATGGAACCACGGTTCATTCTCATTATAAAGTGACTTTGTGTTGAGGTGGTGTTGACCACAGGAGAGATCACATGCTGACAGCACTTTCAACATCCTGTATCCTGACTGTTCACAGTGTTTTTGCATCACAACCTCTGAAAACAAAGCCATGCCTGCTTACAACACACTAGAATTCTAGCATAACACCTTTATTTCAAATAAGTTTTCATCTGGACATTTTGATCTGTGTTCAGTGCCACACCCAATTAATTAAGGAAGAGTAAGTAAGTATATTTGTATAGCACTTGTCCAGGGCAGATGCCACGGTTACAAATCCAGCAAGACTGGTTTACATGATATATGTTGCAAACAATACAATTCTGGAAACCTTTTTGTGCTTTCAGTTGCTGCATATTTACTTAATTATAGGAGAAGAATAACAAGCACATGTTTTTAGCACATGTCCTCCTTCCTTACAGGTTCAGTGATCATTACAGTTTATCATCTTCTAAACAGGAAGGATTAGTAAAGCAACACATAGACTCAAAATTATGACTTAAAGAATCAATATTTATTACTGTAGACTGCATGACTTATTAGAAACTGAGAAATCGGTTGCTGACGACAGCCATGGTGGGTCTGATCACAGATTATGAAAAGGCCTATCTGAAGGTAGGACTACAACATCCTGTACGTAACCAAGACTGATAGTGGACTTTTGGAAGAGCAGGGAAGAAACTATGCCCACCCTAAATATC
This sequence comes from Lepomis gibbosus, assembly GCA_029875015.1. Classification (NCBI taxonomy): domain Eukaryota; kingdom Metazoa; phylum Chordata; class Actinopteri; order Centrarchiformes; family Centrarchidae; genus Lepomis; species Lepomis gibbosus. Next base: position 10,332 of record JAPMOB010142615.1, on the reverse strand, counting down.
AACCGGGTCTCTGTAGAGAGGGGGGATAGCTTCAAGTACCTTGGCATATATCGTATCACCGAAGGCCTGGCCTGGGCACTGCATATTGACTCAGTGGTGAGAAAGGCTAGGCAGAGACCGTGACGCTTGAGTAATTTCCAGGTATCCCCTCAAATACTAAAGAATATCTCATCCAGTACCATTGAGAGCGTCCTGACAAGTTACATTACTGCCTGGTGCAAAAACAACTACACAGCCCTGCAAAGAGTAGTTTGTTTGGCTGAACATACGAGCGCTGCTCTACGCTGCCTGAAGGATATTTACACCACAATCATTAAGGATCCCAACCACCCGAATCCCAGTCTTTTGCCTTTTCTCCCTGTTGTGGTCGGGAAGAAGGTGCAGGATACACCAGGCCAGCAGTGAGAGGCTCAGGAAGATCTTCTACCCTCAGGCCACTAAGATCCTGAATGAGGTCGCTGCCCACCAAGTGTCTGACCACACTATGGAAAGGATCAAGAGGCATACAGAGAGAGTCCTTTTTGATAAAGAGTAGATGACTTACTGACTCATGTTTCTACTGTCGTCTTCCTACAACTCATCTCTCACAATAATTTCAGAATAAGACTTATCCTTCAGCAAGATTTCTGGTAATGGTTAAACAAAAAAGATCTTAGCCTTTAACAAAGCTCCCTTTCATAATGTTGTCAACAATCGGAGCCTGTAAGTAACAAAAATAAGCACTCTTATTGGATGTAATTTTGACAGGCACAATTGCCCCCAAGGATAACATTGCAGCCACTGCAGCCCATTTCACAGCTGCTAGTTGAAGTGTGAATCTACTGGACAAATTCCAAAACTTTTTTAAACACCTGTCATTTAAACCCCAAAATGTAACAAAAAATAGAATTAACTTTTAAATATGTGTATTGTTCTTTAAAAAAACACATTAAAACGCTACATAAAAGATGTGAAAACAAAGTATTAAGTGTGGTTGGCACTGTTTATTTCAGTGTCACTGCCATCAGACACACATAGCTCATTCATACTGGCTAAACAGCTGAGCATGCAAGCTGGTGTCACCCCACTGAGAGTTGATAGAAGAATGTAAACAAACCAGAGTGACCAGCATGACTTCCTTGTAAAGCTGAGAACAACAACTGGCATGTAATTTTAACAAATGTGGATGTGTCAGACCTGTAAATATTAAAAGAAATATTTTCTAGGGGGTAGATGAAGGTGATGAGAGACAGGGTTTTGCTGAAATAGGTAAATTAATTCTGATTAGTTCTGAAAGCTCCTATGTTTTTTTATTCTACTTTTTATTTCAATTTCGATGTTTTTCTTTCTATCTTCTATTCATTACTGTATAACCACTTGATTTATCTCCTCTAGGCTAAGGTATGGGAAATATCCACACCTTGCCATTCCCAATTAACGCCCACATGTCCTTGAACAAAAAGGTTATTATCCTCTGCCTTCATCCCCAAATAAAGTAATTCCACCCCAGTTACAACACCCCTTTAGTTTGAGATCACGTCAGTCTCTCCTCAGCCGCGCAGGTTACACAGTGGCTCGCTACTCACAGGTGACTCCCGGCTTGCGAAAACTCTCCCTGCGGGACCCGAGGAAACACCGGAGGTTTCCCTCATAGCTCTGGCATTAAATTCTAGTCACGTTCAGCGAAAAGGGCAGGAATTAGATCACTGCACTGGTCGCTGAGAAGAGCCCCAGTCCTCTCAGTTTGCCTCCACGCCTCCCACACGGCTTCCTATATTGTCTTCTTGTCTGTTTCACCCCTCTAATCTGTTGACAGCATGACAGGAGGACTGAAGGACGGCGAAAGAGAAGAGGTACAGTATGTCTCTCATTTACGGTTGTTACTATTTTTAGTTTAGAATGTTTTTAGCTGATATGGATATCTCTTCACCGAAGAGCTGATTATTCTCGCTCATAATCTGCATTCATTAAGAAAATGTTGATCTTTTTCCAAGTTCAGAGCGCTTCTCCCACACACGCAGAGGGAGTGACATACAATAGCATGTGGGTGTGAGACTTCACCTACTAGAACCTTTAGCAGGCACACTCGATTTTGTTTTTACGCATCAACCATATAAGTTTACATTTTTGTGCGTAAAAAAGAGAGTACCCACAAAAAACCCGCAAGATTTCAGTCATAAATCATGCACATGCTACACTAACTAATGAAACGAAATAGGCTAGTTGTGGGTATAAATAAGAATGTGCTTAAAATGTGAACGAAGGACAGAGTAGGACTGGGGAACAAAGGGATCTTTACGCGCTCTTTAAAGCGATGGAGATTGAAACACAACGTGTTTCTACATACTTTACTTCAAAGTCCATGTATTCACAAGTAAGACTGCAAATGCTGATAGCCACTATTTGTTCAAATATCCAAAATATATTGAGAAAAGGGGTATTCAAAAGAGAATTACTTAATGTTTGGAATATGGGCTTTTACGCATTTCTGAAAAATGTTACCATGCTCACGGGTACATGTTGAATCAACTGTATGTCAGAGCAGGGTGTTAGATTTCTGGCCGGGTGGTGAGGACCCCTTGCGGCTGCATCGAGGGGTGTGGTGCTTCACTTTCTGTTAATTTAAACCCATCCCTGTTTGTGGGCCAGGCTGGTAAGTCGCCGCTCCAGTCTCTCTCCCTCTCCGCGCACTCCACACTGTCCCTCCTCCTCTTTACTCTCTTCTCTTTCTGCCTCCTCCGGACCCTGACAGGAGTTTCTGCATTCGCCGTTCATCAGAAAACAAGGGAACATATACAAACCAAACAACAAAGACATGGACAACGACAGTCTGAACGAGAAGACAATGGAGGATGTCCACACCAAAGAGATCGACCTGGTCAACCGGGACCCAAAGCGTATAAACGACGACGTTGTCAAGGTGAGTCAGACCTGGAGGGCTGTTAACGTTTGTGCTTTAATTATATTTGTGGTTAAGAGTGCAGCTGTTGTGATCTTTCTCTCCGTTTAACTCAAACCATAACTTCACCAGAATACCTGTTGCAGAGTTTGCACTTCACTTCTGCTCAGTGGAGCCATCTGACTATCATTGTAAACTGAAATAAACTGTGGGAAACTGTGCCGAAGTTTAGGAGCTGTCAAGATGGTGATATGTGCGGATGTGCGCGTCAGTTGCGCATTGCAGTTCTTTTGGTCACTGTACTGAGAGCTGTGGATCTAGCAATGTTTCCCCTCAGTGACTTTCCCCTATTAGGAAAAAGCTTTGCTGAGGTATTAAAGCTCATGGGGGCGATACAATGGCAAGTCATTCGCATGCGTAAATATCTGCGCGTCCACACAGGCAGGGGACTTGGAGACATCCTAGCTCCAACAGAGGAAACATTACGAATTTCCTGCTGCTGGGACACACATTTCCCACAGTTCTTATTGCACACGCCTTGCTATTGGGAAAGTAGAATTCTTTCCATAAGAGAGCAGCCTGACCCCATAAATACCGAGTGTTTATTTTGTTTAAAGGAGTGAGCAGAGGGAGAGGTGTTGTAGACACCTGACTCGTCTGCATGGTTGGAGCAGCAGCTGTCTTAGCCCCCCTCCTCTCCAACTGGAGCAGTTTTTTTCCTTCAAAATAGTGGGGTCAAACGCCTCGCTGCATGGGACAGGGTCAGCTCTTTGAAATGCCCGAACTCTGTCTTGTTAAAACAGGGAAACACCCAAGTAGCTGGTTAGTCTGAGGGGATATCCCTCACCACTCCCCATCTCTCCTCCCTACTTTCCAATTCTGCTCCTCTCCTCCGTCCCTTCCCCTTACATGCCTGTAGTTGCGTCAGAGAAGCAGATATCTCTGTGTTTTATTTTATTCATTGCTGTCAGGTTCCAAATGATAACTGACAGTGTGACATTATTGACTGTGTTGATTGGAAATATGATCCTGGGTAGATTACTTTGTACTGTTGTGTGATTAATTATTTAATCAGTACATAAACATGAACATAGGTACATAGACTACTGATGACGAAGTGAAACATTTTCAGAATGAGGAGGAAATCACATGTGAGGTGAGTTTTCAGATATTACACATTGCATGTGTTAAGTATCTGCAAATCACATGTGCTTATGACAGGTGAACTGATCACTTGTGAAATATGTGCAATTTCTCCATGAGACACACCTGTGATAAATATGTGAAATGTGTTTCACAATACGTCTTTGATTATGAAAAAAGAATGGAAAGTGCTACACAAAGCATGTCTTGCCTACAGGTTTCAATATGCTGTTCTCTTTGATGAGAAGCAAAGACTGACATTTTCATTTAAAATTGTTTTTATCTTTTGGGTGTTCTGTAAGGAAAATCTCTACTTCTCCTTTCATCTGCTTCTGTCTCTACTTATTCCACCACTCTGCTGTCTCTCCCTCCCAATTCTCCTCCATTGTGACAGTGAGTCAGACTCTCCTTCCAGTCTCAGAATAGAATGCAGCTTTATGATAGTCCTGCCCCTCTCTAATCAACTCAACAGACTGCTGGTGAAATTGTCTAAAGTCACATGGATGTACACTGTAAAAATTAAAACTGCTGTAAGGAACCATTAGGAGACGTTAAACTTGGTTGAAAGTAGTAAGTGCATTTACTAAAGTACTGTGATTAAGTACAATTCTTAATTTAAGCATTTTAATGTTATGCTACTCTATACTAATTATTTATTTGAAAGCTGCAGTCACTAGTGACAGATTAAGTAAGATTTTAAGATTTTCAAACAAGTATAATGAAATGTTAAATAGTTGAAATAAGTTGTGCATTAAAAGGCTACTTGCGTCATCTACCATCATTAATGATTATCCAATGTTTTTATTACTACAAATATAACACTGGCAGGGCCATTCTGTTGATACCGGAAGTGCATCTTTCTGATAATACTTCTAAATAAAATATTTAATACAAGACTTTACTGGTGTCACTTTCAGTTGAGTAAAGGCTCTGAATACTTCAACCACCACTGCTCTTAACTATTTCGATAAGGCATGTTTCAAGGAACCTCTGACAAATGTAGAGAAATACTTGTGGTTTATTTTTCTTTCAAGAGGAACCCAAACGTGCCCACTACATCCCTCTAGATTTCTGATGAGCCTATAGTTTACAGCGGCTCTGAGGTGCTTTGAGGTCAATGAAACAGTTCTGTCAACTGGAAGCGTGTGTTCGGTGTGCCCCAATGAAAAGCAAGCAGGGAATCCCTTCCAGCAACCCTCATTCTGCAATCCACCCTGACCACACACGCGCCCACATACAGTACTAGCACGTAAATGTGTGTACTGTGCATGCAGAGATACTGTAGTGTATATGCACAACGCACACAAAGACACATGCGAACACTCACACACACTGCATTCTTCTATTCAAAGGAATACAAGCGGCTCTTCTGGAGTTGCTGCAGCTGGCCTCAATCACCTGGCCACATCAAACAAGTTCCATTACTGACATGCATGTGGAGTTTGCCCGATGAGAGTTATTTCCTGGAGAATCTGTGGGTCTTTACCAGAGGTGGAAATTAACAAATTACAATTACTCGCGTTACTGTAATTGAGTAGTTTTTTGTGTACTTGTACTTTTTAAAGTTGTTTTTAAAATCTGTAACTTTATTTTTACTTATGTTTTATTTGAAGTATAGTACTTTGCTACATTTTAGATAACATCCGTTACTGAGTAAAAAACTGCATGTGGACGATCGCTGATCATTTCGTCTGGCTGGATGAAGTCTGGCGCTCCTGATTTTATGCATGATGCATGATGATCTGGAAAAACACATGTGAATGGCATGTCATGTCTAATTAAGAGGGGTCAAGCTCCCCTGTAGTTCACACCCTGCTTGTACCACAGGTAGTTTTCATAGTTTGGAAAGAGGCTTTGCTCAAATTAGCCAAAAAGACATCGGTGCATGACATTGCTAATGTTGGTTGGCACTAGCAACCTGCTGGTAACTAGTTAGTTATGCCTCGGCCTATATAAATTATTGATTAACTATGCTAACGTCTATGGTGTTCCATGAAAGAGAACACCTGTTTGAATGTAAATAGGGAAATGACTTCATATACAGTCCATTATGGCACGCCATAGTCTAATCTGTTCTGCCACAGTTTTATGATGAAGCAAAAGCATTTTTTTAAACTTCCTTAATAACATAAATGGTCTATAACATTGTTTTACGCTATTGCTCTGACAAAGTATTTGTCAAACAAACTATAATCATAAGCACAATATGGCTTTGTGCCTTTATCAAATCACAAAACACTGCAATTTCTTTAAATAAGTAGGCCTATAACAGATGGATAAATGTGTCAGCTAAATGAATACATGTAAATAATAAGTATAAATAAGTTTAAAAAGCTAAGTGACGTTTACTCTGAGTACATTTTAAATAAGCTACCTTTTACTTGAGTAGATTTTTATACCATTAATTTTACTTGTACTTAAGTAAAAGTTTTACAAAGTAATTGTACCTTTACTTAGAATAATTTAGTACTTTTTCCACTTCTGGTCTGAGTGAAATTGCCCCCACTGGAGACAATTTTTGAGAGGGAGTTGTGCGAAGTTTGACCTCCAACAGCTGATCCAAAGTCTTGAAGGTCAAATTGAAAGGAATGTCCTTCCCGGATTGAAAAGTCAGTGATTGATTGATTCTTGATCATACTTGACCATCTCATTCTGGGATGCTTATCTGATCAGAGATGCATTGATTACACACTCCTCTGTGGGTTGAGACATCTACTTATGAAACTCTTTCAAACTCAAAATGCAATTTTTCAAATTTTAAATGCAAATTTTAAAAAATATATGGATATATCACAGAAATACATGCAAAAGACAGGTTGTATCACACAAATAGGCATCCAAGAAAGCTAGACGTTTTTACACTACAATCAAACTATTGAGTTAAATGAGGCATCCCTCTGTGACTGCTGGTCACATACAGTAAGTCTCCACTGCCAATCATCCCAATCTCTCTCCTGAAACAAACCAAACATTTCCCCTGACTTACAAAGCCCTCAAACTAACAAAAGATTCCATTAATGTGCTACACTCTGACCTTCTCCTCGGGAGACCCACTTTGTCTATTCAAGCATAGTTGACAGCCTGAAGATAGAGGTCTGGAAATAGCTCAGAACCTTATTTACTCAATAATACAGTTGCCTTGCCGACTGGTCACATGCTGACCCCGAGACGCCGTTGTTTCATATCAAACCTCTGAGTGGACCACAGAGCTCCCGGGCTCCTGCAGTAAATGTTTGCAACATTTTTATGTCTTAAATGCTTTTTATACTGTAGCTGATAATTGGTTGTCTTTAATTGAATTCCCCTCTTCAATAATTATTTCAATAACTGCTACATCTTGAAGTCTCAGGCTAAGAATCCTTATCTTTTTTACAGTAGATACCTGTTTCTTTAGGAAAAAGGTCTTCATATGCGATTGGAGTAAATGGACATGTCTGGGTGATATTCGTCACCTTCTCACCAAACAAAATAAAAGCCTCTGAAGTAGCAAAAACTGGCAATGTTGAAAGTGAAGGTCAGCTAATGATCATGGTTTTCGTCTTAATGCTGCATACAGAACTGTATTTAGAAAAGCTTAAAACTGTGGAAAGTAAAATGCACCAAATAGCTTCACTTTGTGAAGTCAAAACTCTCCACCTTGTTGCTGTGGTTATGTTGTGCCTCTTTACAGAAGGCATTCATTTAGTTTCAATCAAAGTTCTGGAAACTGTAGCAGAGTGGGTCCACTTTAAATTTGTAGCTGTGGAAAAATTAAATGGACGCCGTGCTGGTTTTGTGGCTGCAGTCAGATTTATATTATAACGCTGGAGTGAGCTATGCCAGTTGGTGCTGTGTGAGAGGCATTATGCGGCTCCCTGCAGTAAAAGCATTGTACTCACCAGCTGCTTTTTCAAGGCAAATAAAAGTAACTCTGTTGGGATATTTCATGACAATATAAGACATCCAAGATTGGGAAAACATCATATTTTCATATCATGTACATAATAAACAACAGCATGAAATTAAGATGTATTTTATGGTCTGCTCTCTATATTTATTTATATAAGATTATAAACTGTGAACTTGTTTTATCAATGACAGTCCATAGCATACAGTATTTACTGTGTTGTTGGGGTTTGTTTATATTGAAGCACTGAAAATAATTCTTTATAGAAAGAGTTTTCCTGTCATTACTGCCCTGACAGATTTTCCATGTAGATAAAGGAAATGTTACTTTTTGGGAAATGAGATTATTCGCTTTCTTGGCAACTGAGGTCAGAAGGTATTGCTCTCCTATTTGTCCATTAGATAATAATGGCTTGGTCGGGCATACTGACCTCACACATTAACCCCTGTAAAACCACAATTTGATGTTTTTACATTATGGTTGATGCAGCTTCTGTATGGATTAAAACAATTAAAGTGTTACAGCATATTTATAAGTGGGTTTCAGATGTGATGGTTACCTTTTGACAGAGGCAAGCTAGCTGTTTCTCCTTGTTTCCAGTCTTCATGCTACTATAAGCTAAGCTAACTGGCTATTGGATCTTGCTTAGTATATAATAGATGGATATGAGAGCGGTGTCAATCTTCTCATCTAACTTACAGTATTATTCCATTTAGATGATGATAAATGTCTCTATTCAAACATGGATATATGGCATTACAAAACAGAGAAAAGTGATTCCATTTTTCTATTGGTATACAGTCTTAAGTCAGTATGTGAAAAAGATAGAGATAAATGTATCAGTTGACAGAAAGTTCTTTTTCAGAGATCTAAAAAGGTAAAAGTAAAATATAATGTGCTTTTCTCAGATGTCTCAGCATGTGTAAGTGGACGTCAACTCTTCCAAACAGTGGATAGAATCTCACCTAGGAATGAAACACTTGACTTTTCCATTTCACTGTCAGTGTGACACTGGATAATATCTATGTGACTTATTGATATTACAGCCATTAGACCTCAGTAGCCAGACTGGTCTGTTAGACGAGACACAGTCTCTAAGTAACTGTAAAATAAATATTGACTCTGTGCTCAGAAGCGAAGAGGATGAGCGAGAGGGAGAGTCTACATTGTGTTTACATTGTGTGAGTTGCCACTTTTCCCTTCGTGCCCTTACACCACTGGTCAGGTCATGGACACTTGCAGAGATTGTCCCCTTTGAAGGCCTGATGGATGTGTTTATACTGAAAATGTTCATCACAATGCGAGGTGCAGGAGGGAACATTACCTGTCAATTGAACACTGTGCGAGGTACAGGGATGTCTTCCTCTTTGGATTTTCTGTTGATGAACTTTTCTGTAGGTAGCACTCTGTTGTCTGTCCAATCATGATGACCATCACTGGTCACGGTAACTGTGCAGTAATCCTTAAGTTTGTTCCTCAAAAACCAGAAATGTGAAACACATTACTTCCTGTACAGCACAGAATTCTTCCTAATAAAGATGTACCACACACAGAGTGTTTATAACAGCAGATGTAAAAGCTTCCAGGAAGCTTAAACATAATTATTTAAATATCAGTGACATGGTTTCTTTTAACCCCCAAGCAGACAAAGTCCTAACAGGGTTTTATTGGCTAAGACAGATGATGTGGTCCATTTGTCTTGTTTATGTCCATTTTAATCCATATTTAGTCTCTATCAATCTACACTATATTGGCAAAAGTATTGGGACACCCCTCAGAATCTTTCAATTTGGGTGTTCCAGTTACTTTCATGGCCACAGGTGTATAAAATCAAGCACCTAGGCATGCAGACTGCTTCTACAAACATTTGTGAAAGAATGGGTTGCTCTCAGGTACTCAGTGAATTCTAGCGTGGTACCGTGATAGTTTGCCACCTGTGCAATAAGTCCATTTGTGAAATTTCCTCATTACTAAATATACCACAGTCAGCTGCTAGCGGTATTATAACAAATTGGAAGTGATTGGGAACAACAGAAACTCAGCCACAAAGTGGTAGGCCACATAAAATTGCACAGGGGGGTCAGCGCATCCTTAGGGGCACAGTTCACAGAAGTCATAAACTTTCTGCAGAGTCAATACCTACAGACCTACAGACTTTGTTATGCACAGAGTCCTGACCTCAACCCGATAAAACACCTTTGGCCTCATAAATGAGCTTCTAGAAGAATGGTCAAACATTCCCATAAACACACTCCTAAACCTTGTAGACAGCCTTCTCAGAAGAGTTGAAACTGTCACAGCTGCAAAGGGTGGGCAAACTCCATATTAAGGCCTTTTGAAAAAATTAAAACTCTATCTATCTATCTATCTATCTATCTATCTATCTATCTATCTATCTATCTATCTATCTATCTATCTATCTATC
>JAPMOB010142594.1:0-17510 GCA_029875015.1 Lepomis gibbosus | reverse complement strand
TATGTATGGACTTATCTAACTCTGGGGGATAAGGTGAATAGGCTAAAGTCCCAAAAAGTCGGAGTGTTCCTTTAAAGAGCAGCTTCTCATTTTAAGCTCAAACCATCCACTTCACTGCTTAAATTGACTGAAGTCGCCGATGGTAGGTCACATCAGCTATCGCTAATTAACCCTGTGAATAACGTCTTGGAAAACTTGACTGCTGATGTAGAAGGCTATGTCTGTTTTTTACATGAAAAAGTTATTTAAACATTTAATTAAACGTAAGTATCGGACTCTATTGGATTCTGTAGATACCAAATATTAACCTTTGTTCAGACTGCTGGCAAATCAGATTTGTTTCTCAAATCAGATCTTGAAGACAGACTCGCCGCACTGTTATTTGCAAGTGATCAGATAGGATATGTGTGTCCAGACATCACCAGCATGGCTGCATGGGTTGCTGTGGGAATGACGTAGGCATCAGTAAAGGTCAGGTGGTGACATGTCCTTCCAACTTGGTCAGAAACCTGAGGCGAACGCAGAAGTCCCTTAAACCTGCATCTATCATGTACACCAATTGTAAGTCGCTTTGAATAAAAGCGTTAGGTAAATGTAATGTAACCATCAAACGGCCAGCAGGGGGCGACTCTTCTGGTTGCAAAAAGAAGTCCGGTTACATTCGAACTAATGGTAAAATGACCCTACTTCTCAGTACTTCAGTAAACACTGAAAATAAGTGTATGGTCTAAGTCACTAGTTTCATGTCTTCTTCAGCACGACATGATGATCATTTAGTAAATTATGGAAAATAAGAAAAGGAAACTAGTCCATAAAGCAGAGTATGTTTCAGGGCGGGATTATCTGTGATTGTTGTTACCATTGCAACCTGTTAATCAGGATAGAGTGACTCGTATCCACGGCACTGATTAAATTTAACCAGCATCGTTGAAAAAGCTTATTAGGAGTTGGCTGTTCACTTCCTCTGGTAAGTACATTTAGTTTTAAGACTGTTGTCAGCCCTGTTAAAATGACAGTCAAGGTGAATTACAGATGCACGTAGCTAAGCTAGCTAATTAGCTCCACAAACGGTCGTTTGCACCCCCGTCTCGTCCAACTATGGTCATGATCGGTGCCGCTGGTTGCAAAAAAATCAACATGGCGGCGCCCTTTCGGCAAACTCGAGACAGTCCAGAAACCAATGGGTGATGTCACAATGACTACGTCCACTTCTTTAACACAAACTATGGTCAAGATTATTACCTTTGGCTTCAACACCCTCTCTGTGCTGCTGGTGCTGTCCAAGCAGATGCCCTCGTCCACACAATCATCGGTGGAAAAATCGTTGCTCATCTGGTCACTGTGACAACTGCCTTCATTCTCTGCTCCACTGTCAGTGCAGCTCTCTGTCTGAGGCGACTTCTAGAGAGGAGACCATTTCAAAAATCAATCACAGAGAGGGTTTTAGATTGTGTGACATTTTCTTTTTTCCATTCATAGCCTATAGTCACATGAAGTTATTAATGGTTAACTGGAAAAGTCATATTTGAATAAACCCACAAAAACATTCACTTCTCTGAATTCCTATTAATCTAATAAACCAGACATTGTGATGAAGTAGGTACTGCCAGCTGCTCTCACCTCATCTTCAACATCAATGAATGGACTCATGTCAAGCTCCTCGGGGAAAGTCATGCGGTCGTTAAGTTTGATGCGATGCATAGTGGTGTAGTCAAAATCAAACCGCTTCAGCTGTAGTGTCAGCAGGTAAGGAAAGTGCAGAAATCTCAGCCCCTGTGTAGAGAAGCATTTATCAAAGAATCAGGCAGGTCAACAGCAGAGCACTGCCTTGACTGAACATTTGCAGTGTGCTCACCTTCCGAGCGTCACATTTCTTTTTGCAGCGTTCACAGAAGTACTGGTTGGGCCCGTCCAGAGTTTCTGGTTGGATAAAAGCCTGCAAAGCCTCTTCCTGTGGCAGAGGATGATACAATACTAAATGATCATAAACTGTATTAAAAAATATGAGTTTTTATAATGTGTTGCTTGAGTATTTGCTGCCAATGTGTTAAATGTTTAAAGGAATGAAATGTAGAGAGAAACACACCACACTGCCATAGGCCTGGCTGGCTCCGAAGGGTCTGATCACAAGCGGGATATCCAGGTAAGTATCAATCCTCCAGCTCTCATAGCCACACTCCAGACAACGGACATAATCCTTCAGCTTCCCCTGGTACAGCTGGTTGATCAGGTCAGCCTGAGGATGTGGAGGCATGACAGTCAGGCCTTCTCAGACATGTTAACTTGTAACAATATGGTATTTGTTTTGGGCAAAAAGATTTTCTCTCCCTGCTACTTTTTTATTTAAGGAGCTACCACTGCACAATTCTTGCAGTGTAAAACAACCTGCCATCCAAAACAATCAAAAACAGATTAAAAATATTAAAAACAACATTGCTATTTATAGATTCTTACCACTAGTGTGGCAAAACGTTCAAAGTTTGGTCTAATGAAATGAAATGCCATGTTGTTACCAAAATCAAAAGGGATTATCCTTTGTACTGTGGCCATTTTTGGACATCTTAGATGCAGTTCACTAGGCTCAGCTCTATGATGTCAGATTTACTGTAGCTCAACTTTGATTGGTCCAAGTTGTATTCTGTCAGGCTCAGGTGTATGAACTACAGCTAACATGCTAAATTGTCAACAGTTAGCATGTTGACATTTATGTTAACAAGGGGCTGTGTCAGACAACTTTCAATCCGAACATTATGCCCACTTATACACAGCATTTGACCAGGTAAAGCATTATTTAAACTTCTTTCTCAGGCTTTCTTTTTCCCCAATCTTAACCCATCAGTGACTTTTCATGTAGTGAAGTACAAAACCATGACTGCCATGATCGAGAGAGTGTTCGACAATGTATGTCATTATCCCCATTTCTACAATACAGCACATCTCTTTTCTCAGTGTGTTATTCAGGCTGTGAAAAGTTGTTTAATGTCAACTGTTTTCACAGCCTCAGGACCATCAGGAAACAAAATGCATGCATATAAATTCTAGAGTGGGGCTTGAAAGAAAGCTAAATCTTCATGTCATCTGGAGATGAATAAAAACAGTGATTATTCAACAGTTCTCCAATTACCAGTTTACTTTAAAATGCCACTTTCTCTGTAGAAAAAATACAATCCATTACAGTAGCATTCATTATTGTTTTTATTGTGGCTCCATCACATGTATTAATTTTGTGCTAACCAGGAGTTCATGTGTACAGACCGCATGGCTGCACATACGCACACTGGATCAAGTGTTTGCAGTTTATAACTCACTCCTGAGATAAGAAACAGCTAACCCTGAGGCTTACTGGCCCATTCACTTTTCCCACAGTAGGTCTTTTGTTTCCTTGTGGGGGGAGCCGTCAAGACTGGTGGATAAAATTTTGTTGTTAGAAGTCTAGGGGGAAAAAAGCATCTTGCTTTCGCCTACCTGCTCCGTCTGCTTCCACTTTTGCTCCAGGGCATCAAACATGACCCTGCACAGCTCCTGGACGTCATGCTGCTGCCAAGCTAAAAAAAAAAAAAAAAAGAATGGACAAAAAGTGGTCTCTTCTTTCACAAACACGCAAACAAGCCATGTGAATCTAGTCACAGGAGAGTACAAATGCTCACCCTCACTGCTGTCCCAGCCAAAGCTCCGCGTCACATCAGTGGTCTCAATCGCCCGTTTCTTGCTGGTCTGCAGCAGAACAAACAGTCTTTGCAGCTGGTAGGGTATACTGGTGACTGGCTCCTCCTCAGACTCCTCAAACTCCCAGCTGAGGTTGGACAGAAGGTATAAAATAATTTGAAAAGTTTATTCATCAGGTAAAACTTGGCAAAAGGCTTCTACGAGTGCAGTCCCTTACTTGTAAAGAGCATTTCTGAACTCCGGGGTCATGAACAGCGTCTGTAGAAGACTGTTCAAATAGCAGGTCATAGCTTGGTTGACTAGGCCCACGTAACCTACAGCGGGAGCAAGAAGTAAGAGGTCAGTTGGGGTTGTATGAAAAAAAATTTACACCCTTTCAACAGGAGACAAAAGCTCACCCGTCTCAGATTTGTTAAGAATGGAGGAGTAGGAGTAAGATGGACTGCTGTAGTCACCACTGCAGCCTACAGTGCCGTCTCTCGGTAGGGGCCCAATAAACCGCTCCTGGGAACTGTCATCCAGTCCACTGCTATCTGCTGTTCCTGACTCATCCTGCGCAATGCGCACATAAACATAAATAGAGGAAGCTTTTAATAAAATATGTTTTTAATAATATATGTACAAAACCAATGTCAATGTAATCCCCTCACCGATGCCATCTGGGGCTGCTCTCCATCTTTGTCTGTAAGGTGGAGAAAATTCCTCTTACCACCAGGCTCAAACCCAGAATCTGAGAGGGACATTTCACTGCTGTGGTCCAGCGGTGCCTGGAGGGAAGTAGAGTAATAACAAAAATCACAAAAAAACAAAAACAACAATCCCAGCAAAAAACAGAAAAACAAGCTGCAACATATCCATAAAAACAAATAGTTTTCTACCAGCTACAAACTGGATGAACTCACAAGAAGGCTTGGATTCACACTGATCTCATTTCCAGCAAATTCTCTGTATTGACACGTACGAGGAAAGTAGCTTGAAGCCAACATGTGAACAATGCTCTGTAGCAGGAGACTTTCTGTCTTTCTCCTGGACAAGCTGAGGACAAGCAAGCGAAGTGCTGCAGTGGAAAGATGCAATATCTTAATCCACTGACCTACTCAGTGAGATAACAACAGACACAGCACCTGGGCTTTGGCAGGATTAGCCTGTGCCCATTTAAGAAAAGGGAGTAGTATGTACACAAACATAGACACAAACTCATAGTCAACAGTGAGCGAGCACATTAAAGACGCATTCATTCTAAAGTTTTTTGTGCTCTCTCTTAGCAACGGCCTTCTTACACACGTTTTCTTTGTAGCAAACAACAATGGTAGGGAAAGACAAACTTATGAAATCTGATAACGTGAAAAAAGAAAAAGCAGCTGGCACTGTCTGAATTTCAAATATATCTCTGCCACTATCAGCTTTGCTGAGGTCATGATATGTGACACGGCTCTTCCAATGTGGTGAAGTGAAAGGGGCAATGTGTCCTAACATACACTTCAAGTGAATGTTAGGTGAACAGCAACTGCAAACAGAGGCTGGGAGCCATTAATACAAATGCATTTTTTGACCAATTGAAGGCAACAGAAAAACCTAGAAATGCAACACTGGCATTTCATCAGCTTTCAAAACTGTTATTGCACACTTTGGCAATAATTTATCTATTTAGCAACCACTTAAGAGTTTTGTTTCTGGCCACCAGACAGATGACAAAGTCGTCCCCTGAATGTGATTCAGATCATTAGTTGAGAAGCCCCCGAGTCGACCAGCATTTTGTCATTCGAAGCAGCGCCTGTTTTTAAAAGGTGCACCTTAGTACACAATAGAAAAAAGTTTATAGAAGACTATAAACCTTTGCAACTGAGTCTTATCTCAAAATTATAAAACATACAAAAAGAACTGTGCTGGAAACCCAAGTTGGGTTAATGAGAGAGAAGAAACTAAGCCAAAATAGGCAAGTTGGTGGTTGTAAAATAAAAACAATGTGCTGAAAGACACTTAACCAGTAGACCGGCATCCATAGAGCTGAAGGGAACTGCACAATCAAGTTTTATTTTGTGGGAGCTCACTACTACGAGCCTCCCCTTTCAAGTTATACAGTTATTTGATATATAAAGTGATTACATATAGTGATTATATTAGGGCAGTTTCAATCTCTTAGCTGATACCTAAACATTTAAGATATCTAAGTTATTATATAAATACAGAGCATTGCCTTCCAAGGTAGATTAAAACAACTATGTTTGTCTGAACACAAGTCAAACAGGATGAAAAAAGCTCCTACTGACTGCAAACCCCACATTTTCAACACAATCAAGCTAAGAAACACCCTTTTGCGTGTCACACCTCCCAAATTGTTATGTGCTACATTAAAATCATGCTGAAATCCTAAAATGCAACTTTTACCTACACTTCAACTTTTGATTTGGCAATGTAATCACAAAACTTCAGCCCATAACCCAGTTGAGATCCATAATTATGCTAATGTTGTTTCCTGTTATGCTGTGAAGATTTATTTGGAAAACCATAATCACATGTTGGCAGAAACAAAAGTGGCTGTCTAGATTAATACATTTCCTAACCATGTCTGGCGTATTTCCCCAGGCAAGGTCAAACGTGCCATTCACATATCCTGCTTTGTGGGCAACATCTTCATAAAGTTTGGAGAGGTTGGTGGAAGCAGGCAGGTTGAGGGTCAGCTTCTCATTGACTGTCTTTGCACTGGTGGTGTCCTGAATTATACACAGCACCCTGGGCTCCTCAGCTGCATTTTGGATCTGAAAATTAACAGGAAAAAACATGATTTTCATTCTGGGTTTTGTGCTATAAAGCACCATGTACTGTGAAAATCTATGCGTTACAGTAAATGATTAGAGCATTTCTAAGGCTGTACAACCTCATCATGAGAAACATGGCATTACACAAAAGAAAAATACCACCTCATGTCATGCCTCAGTACTGACATGAACTACTTGTCACAAGTCATGTTAAATTTAAAAAATAAAATAAAATACGGCTCGATATCGAACAACAATATATTTGTGGTACCAATAGAAATGTGCAGAGAAAATATCAAGAACTAAAACAGTATGTCTGGCCAGTTTTTTAATGTTGCTTAATTATTATTTGATCAGCGTGTCTGATTTAAATGAAAATGTTGTCAATTATAAAAAAGTTTTGCAAAAATACCCAGCCTAATGAAGAAATTATTGTTAATTATTAAACTGTATTCACTATCAATGCATACAGTTCTCTAGCAAATGTGCTCTCTTTTCAAAATGGTGGGAATCACAGCAAACCGTTTTTATGGCCCTGACAGCTTGTGCAGACTACACGACTTTCAGCGTTAGCAGACTGCCGTGCTGTTGAGACTACACAACTTGAAGTCGATGTGGCGTTAACACTACGTGACTGATCGGCGACGGGGGGGGTCACACACTATGCGAGCTGACAACGACTGTCACCTGACAGCTGGTCTACCAACCAATTTTGTCAAGAAAACAGACATGATAAGTGGCACGGAGAATTACGCAAAACTACACACTACAACAACAGCAGTTGTATATTATAATAAAGAAAGCAATTATAAAAAAAACTAATATGGGTGAAAGAATGGATTAGCACACGCAGACAGCAGGGATCATCTGGGAAACAGAAAGAGGTTGAGGTGAGTAAAAAGGATTTTTCAGAGAAAAAGTAGCTGCCTGCTTTCATTGGCTGGATGTGGAGGTTGAGTCGGCCTCCTCCAGATACTTGGCGTGCTAGATATCTGGCTGGAATCAGCGATGTGTCAGCATGCGTCAGGGAGCCGTTTTGATGTGTCAATGCGTAATTCACACAATCGAGTTTCCCTCCGATCACAGTTAAAGAAAGGTTTCGTAAAATTTAATATGAGTTTTTCATGATGAAATGTGTTTTATATTGTTGTTTTGTATCGCTTTCAATGTATTTCTTAGTTCAAATGAGACCTGATGACCCCTACAGAAGGACGTGAAAAAATCTGTGTCACATGTTCTCACATCTCAATTACAGGAATTATGTAAACAAAATTGAAATTTAAAACCTTTTTTCTTCCTGGTCTCGCTTCTACGGCCACACCACTAGACTATAGATAAGCTTTTTTCCCCCCAAGCTATAAGACCTTTAAACTCAAATTCATCCTCAGCACTGCTCCACTGAATATAGTTTATTTCTGTTTACCATTTTATGATAACTTTTCATATTACTGTGTAGTGTCTGGTACGTAGCAGAAGGGAGTTACAAACTCAATTTCAGTTCACAACCTGTTGTGATGTGACAAATAAACCTACCTTCTATCTTCTAAAGCACCGCTTTCTGTCAGTAAGGAAGAATTAAAGAGAACATTAACAGTTCTTTCACTTACTGACACATGAGCAAGAAACCTTCCTACACATCACTGGGCAAGGCCATGGTTGGTTATGATTTTGGAAACAGAAAAACATGGACAGGTTGTCCCATTTCTCCCTGTCCAAAATATGTAGCTTATCAAGTCATGCAATTGATGACACGTGCTTCATTTTACTGTATGATTCACAGCTTAAATCAAGGAGTCACTTCATCATTTGAACACTACCCATAGTTTGTTTTCAGACTGGTCTGGTAGTTCCTGTAACTGATAAAGCCTATAACAGTCTCAAATAATTTTCTGAACTGAAACTGAAAGCTAATGTCAAAACTGAAAGTAGCAAGAAAAACTCACTCACCAAGCGCTAATGTTCCGAGCATGCGAAAATTATGCCAGACCAGCTTCTTCAGCTTCAGTTATTGAGAGATTAAATACAAAAATTCTGGTATTCTTAAATTACTGAACTACCACATAAACAATTGACAAAATTTTATTTAGAAAGGTAATATACAACTGTAATAATAAAACAAAATTTCCATTGATAAGTTATTAAAAAGTAGAGTAGAGGGTTAAATGAAATTGCATGAAATTTCATGGTCAGATTCTTAATTGTGTTTACTTTCATTTGATCAGATACTGCCTGTTTTAAGTAATAATTCGTATACTATTGTCTTAACATTAAATACAAAAGCTCTTGTTTGTGAAGCGGTCTCCTACTGAAGATGTCCCAATTGTATATCCAGTGTGATGGTAATCACGGTGCTGCGTCATGCATCTATTTAACACGATGCTTTATAATGAGCCACACACACACATGCACACACACATATGGCAAGGCTACCTGAGAAATCCTCTTCATCTCATCAAAAATACTCTGTCTGCAACTCCAAAACACACCCTAATAATAAACGGAGATAGTTGGTGAAGAGCAATATATAACAAACAACAAGGAAAACACCTACCACTGTTAGGCTAGCAAATCAATTTCTTGGCTGTTAATCACAGGAATATACTGAAGTGATAACAGTTTTTGCAATCGCTTTGTGATCTTGGCAAAATGTGACTGACAGATCCTATAAAGAAGCTGCAGCTGACAACACACAAGTGTATTATGAGATTAAAGGTTATTTTTAACGTGGATATAATCACAAGGTGCTGACATGACACCACATGTACCACAGGCAAAGCACAGCATTTCTGTACAGATGTAACTGATTCTAAATGGCACAAAAATAATGACGGGCTATAATGTTGTGAAATGTCAGTATCCATGAACACACTATTAATAGAATATAATACAACTACACCTGCACATTGCACACACGAACACCCAAAACAGAGATGCAAGTGATTGAATGACCAACAGCCAATATTCTATTTCAAATACAATTTATAATACATGGTACATTTTTTATATAAATATGACACTTTGGTAAATAACCAGCCATCAATTTGGATGAACTACTGTATCCAAAAAATGGTTTTGGCAAGTAGTGACAGTGTCTGGTAAATCTATGGGGACACTAGCTGTTCACAGCAGTGGAAAAGAAAAATGAGACAATGAACATTTGATTGCCACTAGAATTATGTACTGTTAAACCTCTTTTGCACTTTTTATTGTGGCTCAACTAAATAATTTAGCTACCTCAAATTGCATGTTTCTTTAGAGACCACTGGCAGCAAAAAGGAAAAGGACTGCGAAAACAACAAAGGATGTTTTAAATACAACTGCAACGTTCTTTAACTTTTTCTTACATAATGCTATCACAGCATTATGAACTGTGGACGAGTATGTTTTTGCCTGTGCCTTTCTATAGGGGCTGTCAACTCATGGCCTTCAAAGACAATACACTGTAGCATAGAGGTAAGTGAAATTATTAGTGTGAGAAACTTTCTAACTGGCAAAAAATTAAATTAATGATTAACTGACTGACTTGTATGGAAAACAAAAGGCAATTTGGAGTCAAGTCAAGGTGCACCTTAAAATTAAAGATATGTTGTAATTGTTATGACAATGCAAAAATATGAATATTACTTCAATACCATTCTAATATCTTTTTTTTTCAAACAAATAAAGTCATTTTATTCTTTTTAAATCCTGTTGCTCATCTCACAGCTGACTGTCGCAATATCTTTAAAAGACAGAAAACTGAACACTGCGATGCACTACAAAAATAAAAATGTTGCAAACCCCAATATGAAAGATTTAGATATTTAAAATGATCCAATGTAGGGCTGGGGACTAAATGATCCTACCAACCATTCTCTATCTTAACTTTTATTTACCATTAAAATGTGATATTTTTTTAAAGTGCTGCAAGTCTGGAGGTCTAAGAAATTCCTGTTTTGCTGCCAAATTGAAAAGCAAATAATACAAGCCTTTATCCTCCTCACAAGCTCAAGTCATCCTTCTTGTTTAAAATAAAGGCTTGTCCAATAGGGTTTTATTACATTCATTAATAACCCATGAATAAGTTGTGTAGCTAAAATTAACAAGTGTGCAGTGCTGCATCATCAAATCCAATTTTCCCACCAGCACCAATATCAACGAGTGACGTCCTATGCTTGATGTATGTCTGCAGCTGACGTCAATGCAGCCAAAGGGCTTTGGGGGGAAAAAACAATTAAATATAGAGTCTGCAAATAACATGTAGTAACCATACAGATATAAACTATGTAAGTACAAAGTAACACATGAAGATCACTGCCATGCCAATAATACCCACTAAGACGTTTATGTGGAAATCACACTAACCTTAGCAAACATGTCAACAACACAATTAACATCTGACCATCAATGGTGTTAACAGATACTAGAGCCGATCCAATTCTTACTTGTGTGGCTAATACGACAACATAACGTTAGTCGCATCGTAGATTAATGGATTATTGTTTTAGATGGCGTATTGCAGGTTAACAGCTAAGAAACAACCAAGATAAACATAGCAGGACAAACAAGCAAAGGCGAAGTAACTTGACGATATCATCATGACAAACGAGGTCATCAATGATGTGTCAATATGAAGGACAAATGTGTTTTATTTTAACATTAGGGGTAACAAAATAATTAAGATTAACCCACACGTTTTGTTAAATACACACCTGCATCTATACGAGTTATGTCAGCTAGTCGAATCCGACATTAGCGTTAGCTAGCAAATTTGACTAGCTAACGCTAACGTTACAGTAAAGCTACAAGTTACAGTCAAAACAATCTGCAAACTCGGACAAGAAGGAATCAAAGTACACTGCATATTAATAAAACTACCATTACGGGTAAACGTCATTTAACACTTGACAGTCATGTTCATTGACTTAGCTATCTGCATTTGGTTTAGTAACTTCATAAACATCTAGATTAGCTAGAGTTGTTCCCACTAACCAGAACTAAAAGGCTAAAGACATTAGCTAACGGTAGCCAAATTCTTACAGCTAATGTTACTTGCAAGTTAGCCTACAAATGTTGACAAATATCGTTTTTGTTTGGGGGCATAACATAATGTCAACCACAACATTTGAATAGCTCTGGTTTCTGTTGGCCAGAGAGCCAAATTCAAAGGCAAAATAAGTTAATGATAAATATGCTAAAGCTTTAGCTAACCAACATAAACTCACTTTGTCTGAGATGCAGCGAAACTAGCCGCTAACTGATTAGCTTGAACGTAAGTTAGCCAGCCATGTCATGATAGGCCATCCAAGTCATGTTTAGCTAACTGTTAGCAGCTGAGAGTTAGCCTCTAAATGATACACCAAGATCGCAAGCTCCCAAAGTGGTGCCAAAGTTTTGCCATTATTAATGAGCATGGTCTACAAGGGTGACAGCTAATGCCCAGAAGGTGATTTTCCAACCAGGGCTGGGTCCGTGATAAGCTCACCTCTTTGGGTACGAACTGGTTCTCTTCGCTAGGCACCATTTCCATTTGTGCGACAGTTTAGACTAGCGTCTATCCGGACAAGGGTGTCAGCGAAAAAACTTTGCAGCGGTAAACACAAACATGGTGTGTGTCCTGTTTGTTGTAAGTTTGGATGCTTGGAGAACAAAATTAAACTTGACAAAAACTTGTAGGCGTTTCAAAGTGATCGCAACACTCTCGGTTACACTACCCAAGCACGAAGTGTCCTGCTATAAATGGAGAAAAATGGCCGGTGTTTTACTCCGCGAGACTTCACTCAGGGAGCTTTGGCGTCACATTCCATCCAGACAAGCGTGCGTGATGTGTGCGGACAGAATGACGTAGGTGCGTGTCTGCGCTTTAAAAGGACAGAGATGACAGAAACGTACAAAAAACACCGTTTTAGTTTGTGCGAGAGAGAGTGGTGCAGGGCAGCTGTGGGTCAGTTTGGCAATCCATTCAGTTCCAATCCAATTGTAACAATGCACTGTTTTCAATCCGATCACAACAGTATTGTCAAATTAAACCGAGCACACAAAGTGCACAAACTCAAATTAATTTCTACTTCTCTTTCTATTCAACCGATTCACTCCAGAGAATGAAAAACTTCATTCTTTACATGTTTGTGAAGTCCACCAGGAGCAGTGGGTCACAATGAGTGGCTGTCGCTCAAGAGCAATGGGTCGCTAGAGAAACAGCAAGAAGGGTTGAGGTTTGATGTCCCCTTTCTGTATGATTTCATGTTCATGTGTTTGTTCAGGTTTATTTTTAGTGATCCGGGTTTCCTCCAAAATTCCAAAGACAAGTCAGGTGGATTAACTCCGGTCTCTAGCACTCTTACATGAAAACTGTACTATATAGATATAGTATAGTTTTCATGTAAGAGTATGTATTTGAGTGTAAGCAATGCAGTGGAGTCTTCTGCAGACATAGGTGAGGTTTGGTTGAGAAGGGGCACTGCACCAAAATAGAGCACTACATGTATCTAGAGGGTGACATGTTATAATAACAGAATAAGCAAACAAGCATTTCCTCATTGTTTGTTGTCACCAAACACGTAGACATGAATGCCATCTGAAGTAGATAAGCATCTTGTGTAGTAGACATTCATTGGGCTGGGATTGTAAGAAAGGGACATAGAGGTCATACAGAATACCAGAATGCATATTTATCCTCCATGTTATCATCATCAGTAAATTCATTTGCAGATAGTTCCGGCTGGGATGGTGAGGTGAAGTATACAGATTCAATGTGTGCTGAAATGGGAATATGAATAGGCTTTTTATCTATAACAGGTACCAAAAAATACCACAAATATCACAATTAATTTTCTATTACAAAACACGGATATGATGGTTTCATAAATCCATTCATGTACAGTGCAGTGAAATTTTCTTTTCTTGCGATAAGGTTTTAGTATGAAATGACTTATGCACAGTTTTACCTAAGACAGTAGTATTACAGGAAAAAACATAGAGAAAATAGAGAGCAAATGGCTTCATCATGCTGCTCAGGCCTCACTGTCAGCTTGTACAACTAAAGGTTTTAATGTAATTTACCATTCAGAACTGTACATGCTGCCTTTTTAGTCAATTAGTCTAAAAACAGAGTGCATTGCAGAGGGTATCTTTCTTCTTTTACTCCTGTGTACACTACTCGCAAAATTGAATTTCAAACTTTTTCATTGGGCTCTATTTGTTTAGTTTCCAAGTAAGGCAACCAACAGAACAGGCAAGGGTATTAAAAACTCTTCTTTTTACTTCCATGCTAACATTCACTACACCCACATCTGCTTAAATGGAGCTGTTCAGTGGTCAGCAGTAGAGTGGTAAACCATTTATGTATGAAACTGTATTAATATAAACTACGTTGATTCTGACAAACTGAGCAAACAATATGCATCTTAGTGTACGGTATGTACAAAATCAAATAGTTTTGAGCTTTGGGACTTTGCATAAAGTTAACATGAAGTTGCCTGATATCTGTTATAAAAGGGAAATCACATCATTTCACCTGATTATCTATTGATTTCAGTTTCTACTGTGTTAATTAAAGCTAAGTAATAACCTTCTACATTTATTTATCTCAACTGTATATTTGTCTATGTGTAGCACCTTATCTACAAAACAAATTGCTCATATGTGTAGAAATTACTTGGCAACAAAGCTTTTCTGATTCTGATTCTGAATTGCTAATTATAATGACATATTTCATACATTTCATAATACACGGTCAAAAACAAGTCATGTTTCCATCATGAATTAGCCCAGATTTGACAACACATTTTTGCACACTTTTAATCAATGACCCACGCAAATGATCATGAAGTAGTCAGCAGCCACTCTGTCTTCTTTAGGGAATGATATATTCACAGATGTACTTTTTGAGGCTGAGACACACCTCATCGTACCACTTTCCATGTGCGATCACTGAAAGGGCAACACAGCTCTCCTTCTTCGTTCCTGTGGGCTGCTTCTTGGAGCGGTTCCAGTTTAAGTAGCCGACAGGCAGGCTGTTGACGTCAACATACTGGCCTTCTTTCACTATGTCAGCCACGCCGATCCAGAAGTCCTTTGATCCGGGGGCACTCCTCTTCGCATAGTCTCTCAGTTCATTGTTTTCCATCATGTCCCGTGGCGTTGCAAGGGTTCCTCCTTGTGCAATACAGTCTTCATTTGCTTCATGGTAATGTTTGGGCTTCTCAATAGTAAGATAACACTTCCTGTGAGCTTTGATACCACGGAGACAGACTGAAAACACAAAGCACTTACTTTATGAATGAACTGTAAAGTAACCACATGGTATTCAAATAGTTCAATACTATTGCAATGTTTCCACAGTAACAGGAAAATAATCCCTCTTTTTTTTCATACAGCCATTTTCGTTAACTTATAAACAGAGAGATCACAGTCTGAATGTTGACTAATAAATTAACCAAGAAAAGGAAAAAGGATGCATAATAAAAAAATAAACAACAATAAATAAATATATGTGTAGCATTTTGAAATGATTGACTAAATCCTATAAAAAGAGAAGCAAAAGAAAAGCAATTTTGATCTTTTAGCTTACATTTCTTAAGCAATTAAACCTTTAACTTTACAATTTAATGCAGGATGAGTGCTGGTTCCCTCTGCTGGTGACTCAGCTCACTAAGAAGTTAAAAATCTAGTTATGAAGTTACCAGTTATCCACATTCTTGCACAACAGCTCAGTTGCCTAAATTAACAAGAAACAGTGATATAAAAGGTGTAATTCTTATTTACTTATTTTCTTAAACATAACTGTCATCTCCTCTCTCTTTAAACTTCCTTTATTCAGTGAGGGTAGTACCTGTCTGCAACGCCTGCATCTCTTTCAGTGAATTCACCTCCTTCCACAACCTCTCAAGCTGAGATTTCACATCATTTTCCTCTGTAGCTGCATCTCAAAAAAGAGGCAGGAAACAAACAGGACAGATGAACATCGATACCAAACACGTTATTTATGAATTGCGTGCCATGTGCCAAGTTACCTCCGGGCTGACGAGGTGACATGGCCTTCCTGGTGCGAGATGGACGGCCGGAGCTGAAGTGGAGCAAGGAGAAGCAAAGAACGAGGAAGACAGGGAGGGCCAGACGTGCCATGTCTGAGGCCAGTGGGTCCTATAGGACAGGGCACAGTGGCACACCTTGTACAGCCGTGGAAGGAACCAAAAACGCTGGATGCAGGCAGCTCAATATATACTGGCCCCTCTGTATGTCTTTCTGGGTACTCCCCCTGCATTGGCTCCAACTCTGTTTGTTTTTGTCCAAACATCAGTTGGAGGTGAGAGAGGTATGAGGGTGCAATGGCAAATAATGACTTCCTTGTGTCTGGTCTGTGTCTTTGATAAATATTTACTTAGGACAAGTTGCACTCAGCAGTATTCCATTCATTCACAAACAAACAAACTAGAAATTCATTGACTGCTTCACTATTACACAGTGTTCCCCTCCCAAGTTCCATATCGGTTTTGGATATGCTCAGTTACTTCTTGACAAATAATGTTTAAAAAAATGTTGCACCATGGTGTCAACACAGAAGAAGTGCCAACATGTGTTTACTATCAAATAATAACGCCCCGCCTAGCAGTGAAATATAGGATATATGTACACTAAGTGGTATTAATCTACACTAATAAAGCTTTAATTTATAACTTTCAATACATAAAATAAGCAACAGAGTAAATGTTCATAGTACACTAATCAACACTGTTGATATCTGTTCAATCACACAGTCTTCCAGCT
Source organism: Lepomis gibbosus (assembly GCA_029875015.1). Lineage (NCBI taxonomy): Eukaryota > Metazoa > Chordata > Actinopteri > Centrarchiformes > Centrarchidae > Lepomis > Lepomis gibbosus. The sequence continues at coordinate 1,338 of JAPMOB010142594.1, read as the reverse complement.
GTATAATCTTCAAAAATAAAGCCTCTACTAAACCAGAGGAAGTCCAGCTCTGAGCACTGGTTATTTTTAGAGCGAGATGTTGCATAAAGATGGGAGGGGGAAGCTAAATAAGAAAAAAATATCGGGAATATGGGCTCAGTATAGCAATCCAACTCTCAAAAGCAGATCATGTACTTTCCCCCATTTCACATTTTTTAAATTATACATTTTTGAGTATTATCTTTCACTTAAGGATACACTAAGTGAATTATTCTCTAGAATAATGTAATCCAACAAAGAATGTTAATCAAAAACTCTGTCATAGTTTTATTGGTTTCAGTACAACATGTTTTTCAACATGTTATGGAAACTGTATCTTAAAATAAACATACGAGAGTTTACTGTTACATCCAGTAGGTGTAAATGGATGTGAAATGGTACTGTATGTAACATCTATTTAGTTTAGCCTCATTTAGTTAGTACGCAAAAAAAAGCTGTATGAGCAAAGCTATTTCAGCGCAGTCTCTGCAGATATAAAACCCAAAACTAACCTCGGACACTGAGTTGAAGGTGAGTAGTTCTGGCTTAATGAATAATTAATGATGAAGAACACATACATGGGTCTTCAAATAAAACACAGTTTGCAGCAGTTCTGCCAACAGTATGTCAACGGATTCTGACTGTACTGAAGATCTCTTGCATTAGAAAATCCCTTACTTTGTTGCCATCTTGTGCCAAATTGAGGGATTAAGCAGAATGTTCAGTATGCAAGAATAGTATACTATATTCCAAATGCTGAAACATAATGTACACTGAATGCACACTCTCATGAAGTTAAGCTGAGTTAGGATTTGAATCCAGGTAAAAGCCATTATACATGTTTCCTTTTTTACATTTTTAATTTTAAATGACCTTTTTAAATGTAATATGGTAATAACTTGACTTCAGGGAGGGTGTAAATCTTGTGTGAAATAAATTCAAACACTGAACTAAGACAAGAACACAATCATGGAATACTTTGCAGATAAATTTATTCAAGTAAACAGAGCTGTACTCAAATAAAGTACACAACAAAAAAAATGTGACAAAAATACCACAGGTAACCCATAGTTTAAAAGGAATTTTGTGAACACACTACATTGCTAAACATTTCTTTAGACACATTTTTCTTTTTTGTACAATACAATATGAACACACACACTGAAAAACATGCTCTCTCTCACTGAACAAATGTGACATTAAAGGCATCTAAAATGAAACTACACATCATTTTCCTTATTTTCAATTCTAGAAATTAAGCGGTTGAAGATGGCTGGATGGAATCACTAAATTGATTCACTTTAGTACACCCATTAACTC
>JAPMOB010142556.1:0-12613 GCA_029875015.1 Lepomis gibbosus | reverse complement strand
GATGCCTCTTTTTAATCCTCTTTTACCAATTTGTCATTGTTTTCTGATAAATAAGGTCCAGTTCATTCTTTTTATTTTCAGAATCACTTGGGTCTTGGTAAGCTTGATTTGAAGTTTGATTTTCCCCCTTTGGGTCCGTTTAGGACTGATGATGCAGGATGACATCAAACCAGTCCAACCACTGTCACGCACACAATGTTTACAGCTCCCGGTTTCTTTGTGATTAGTCTATTTAAACATGAACTGGAATTAGAGGTTAGAGGCAACTTTTTTTTTTTTAATTGGTCCGGATCCAAAGAACTTAGCTTTCACACCTACTTCATTTAGTTCGGCTAAATCGCACTAGAGTTTGTTTCCCCCCTTGGTGCGCTTCGTTTGGACAGGTGTGAACGCAGCAGTCGCACTCGGGTGCGCACCAAAAGCGGACCAAACAAGTGGACCTCTTTGAAGAGGTGGTCTCGGTGCGCTTTCAAACAAATTCTAGTGTGGTTTGCTTGTGGTGTGAAAGCAAACGAACCAACCACCAGATTTTATGATAGCAGAGATGTGATCTGAGCAATATTTCCAAAGCTAAACCACTAATCTCCGTCCGCCAAATGTGTACAGCGATCTTATAATTGATCTGTGTAAGCCGCTATGTTTATGAAAAACATTTCGCAACGTATACTTGTCAGCGCGGCTATTTTCCTTGATTAAAAGTTGGTCAAAAGTTGTTAAAAAAGGAGGGCAAGTAGTACTACTCCGTTCTACCTGTCAGTTCATTAAGTCCATAAAACATTTGTGACAGTGGTACGCCCTGAATTATTACTGTACTACATGTCCTGTTTTACGTTATTATTCGTAATAGATTATGTGGTCGATCTGCGGTCTAACATTACTAATCAGGCTTATAATAAATTATTACGTGAGCTCTTTGCAGTACAGATCAGAAACAGTAAAATGCTGCATAAACTTCTGTAAGTCACCGGTGTTTGATCTCCCCATGTGGTTCTTGATGATGCAGGATGACAATGGCAAAAGCTGTCCAATCAACAAGTTACCTTTAAGTCTGTGTAACTTCAAGGTTATTTCTCTTGGTTTCTTGGTGTTTTCGTCGCAGTTTTGTCCTGAGTGTGACTATGTGCAGACAGATTTATGTCCTCACAACATGAGTAATGCATGTCCACACACACACACACACACACACACACACACACACACACACAGACTGGTCATGTCGGTCAGATAGCTGGCGAAAGTCACAGACCAATTAAAACTCTGCTGGAGACGAAACAAAGGTCAACCCTACTACCACTGTGTGTGTGCGCGCGACCACTTGTGTCTCCCAGGGAAGGATGAACTATCTTAAATGTCAAAGAAAAAAAAGAACTATGTGTTTCTCTTCTCTGAGCTGGACTTTCCAGAGAGCAGCTTTAGAGGTTCGAAGGAGAACTCTGCCTAAATGTAAAGAGTTGTGAGTCACTGTCAGAGTTGCAGAGTTACTCTGTTTTTACACCCTCACATTAGAGAACTTAAAAGTTGCTATTCAATACTGCCCTTATTATTTTATACTGTAGTCTAATTTCAACTTTTTCACAGGGAGAAAATTTTGCAGGCAGGGACATTTCTTCAAAAATACAATTAATAGAGGTTTGTCTGCGTCTGACACAGATTTAGCTCACATCCAGTACAGCTATCAGATATAAATGGATTTAGCCAGAACTCCTCTTCTGTGATGATAATCTCTCTCTTAGCAATGTGAATAGTGTGGACACAGGTCTGTCAAGTTTTTGGTTGTTAAGTATGTCTGCAGGAAGTGCTTTGTTGTAAAGTTGAAGTGAGTTAGTTTCTTGTTAGCTGCACAGCTAAGTAAGCTAACTAGCTAAAGGCAGCTAACGTTTCAGTGAGCAGCAGTTACATTCAGACAGAGGATGAGCTGAGGGCCTGCAGAAAGGGCCAGAGTAATATAAGTATATTTATTTAATTTAACTGTGAACCATCCAAAGCTACTCGGAATCCCAGAATACAAATATAGAGCTGGAAACGAACACAGGTCAGTAAATACTTAAACTGTGTACTTGTTTGGTCAAAATTGTAATGAAAAACTTTTAGTTGATTGTGCCCCCTACATTAGTGATGTCCAACAGGTTTTGGTTCGGTCTTGTGATGTCTCTGTTAAATGGTGGGCAGGCTAATGCTAGCCAGACCCCCTCCTCTCAATAATGCAGGAGGAACACAGCACTGAGTTTGCGGGAGCTGCCGATGACTCAGCAGGCGTGGAAATAACATGAGCACAGAGAAAAGTCCAGTGGGAAATCAGTGCTAATGTTACTAGCAACTCATTCTGCAGTCAGTAGTATACCACAGAAACTGACAGCGCGTCTCTTAGCAACGTCAGCTCTTGGATCTAAGTGAACCTACACTTATGTGCACTCACTTTAATAATTTATTCACAGACCATGATAAAATGGGGAAAGGCATTTTTTTACAAGTGTAGTAATAATATGTAAAGCCACTCATAGCAGTGCAACAAGTGAGCTCTGAGAATGAATGGCTCTAATCACTTATTTCAATATTCACACAGACTCGTTTGCACAGCATTACTGAAAACGGGGTTTGTGGTTACAGTATCAGGATTTAATGTTGAATACCAGCTGAGACATTTTTAAACCATTTTCTTTACCGTTAATATTACATTTCAATTATAAAGTACTCTGCTTTTGAAAGCGGTCAGACAAAAACAAGTTGACCCAAGAATTCCTGCGGCACTTTGAACAAATCACCTTTCAGAGTCCTGCTCCAGCTTGTTTGCGTTGACCCCCCCGGTGGATCAGAGACTCACTCGTCAGACTCGGATGATCTGATCAGCCCTGACGGAGTAAACCCCGCCCACCTGGGCCTCCCAGCACAGAAAACAAACGTTTTGAATTATTTAGTGTCTGAGCAGCGTTTACTTCAGCTGCTGGTACAGTTTGACTTTTACAGCTTCACTTGGAAGCCTTTTAGCTCAGCACTACATTTCCTCTGTCGGGGTTGTCCCGTTTCTTCTCTTCCCGTCCGCCACATAACCTTTGTGTGTGTGTGTGTGTGTGTGTGTGTGTGTGTGTTGGTTTTATTGTAGGTGTCGCCTGGGTTTTTTTTTTGTGCCTTAACTGGCCATAATCGCAGCTCTTTTTTGAAAACACATCAGCTTCAATCTTTTTTCCCTGTTCAATCAGAACGACATCACTCTGTCTTTCCTGCTTCTCATCTCTGTCATTTCACACTCAAATTAGGGGTCAAAACCACCCGCTATCTTCTGTGTGTGAGAGTGTGTGTACTCCCCTGATGTCTGTAATAACAGATAATCACCATCAAATGTCAGACAGTCAACCTAAATGTTACAGCTAGCCAGCTCCAAGCCTTAGTCAGTGTGTGTTTACAGCTGATGTTTGTTGTTGTTCAGATTTCCGTGGTGTGTGGGGATGTCAATGTGTTACTTTGAGTTTGTCTTCTGGCAGGTTTGCTGTGAAAATGTTTCCTGGTTTTGCTGTTTAAAATGTGTGGATTTGGTAGCTTTCTGTTGGTATATAGTTTATAAACTGAATATCTTTGGCTTTTGGACTGTTGTTCTGACAAAAATAGACATTTTGAAATGGTAATTAAGGCTCTCAGAGCTTGTTTTTGCCGTGTTTTTATTTTTGTTATTGCTGTGTTTTAATTTATTGTCATTTTTTACTTGAAGGTGGTATTATGCTTTTTGGCTTTTTCCCTCTCCTTTATTGAATTATGTCTTTTTTTTGTGAATGTAATAGGTTTGCAAAGTGAAAAAGCCCAAAGTCCACCGCAAAGAGTTCCCATCTCCCAACTGCCTGAAAAGAGCTCGTTTGTAGTCTAGCCTTTACTTCCCTTTCTTGTGATGTCACAAGAAAATACGTGTCATAATGCTCGCCGAGCGACTACACGCCCTCAAAAACACTGAGCTGCAGCACACACCTCTCCTCTCCCTTTCAAACACTAGCTACCCTCCAAGCAGTCAATGGATGTAAATTTGTGACTGTGCTGTAGAGACAGAGCTCAGTTAAAACTTTATGGTTGAAAGATACTTTTGTTACATATTAACCACTCTGAAATTCTTGCTCCACTCCATGTTGCCAAGCTGGCCGCCAACATGTAGCCTACATCTGAATCGAAGCTGTTTACCGTGTTATCGCTGACCCGCCGTTCGCTGCTTCTGATTGGCTATTACCGGCCTTTTGCTGACCTGCCCATCTATGGTTCTGATTGGCTAGTAGTCCTTAACTAGGAACTGCGCTTGTGCAACTCCCAGCAAAGATCATTTAGAGACGAGATGTATCACCCTGTAGCTAAAACGAAGCTTTCAACACATGGTGAAAAGTGGAGCTGCAGCAATGTGCAGTTTGACAAAAAATATGGTGACTTTTGAAAATGAAACCATGTAAACCTGTTCTGGTGCAACCCCTAAATAAGATTTTGAACCTGAAAATGAGCATAAATACCACCTATTTGAAGTTTCAAATACACTATAGTGTAATTGAAAAGATGCATTATGCATTAGTTGCAGCTCAGAATAGTTTTATTTCTTTGTTCTTAACGTAGCTCATAAAACAGAAATAGAAACGAAAAACAAAAAAAACCCACAATAATAAAATAAAGTAAAATAATGCTTTAAGAGAAAGTATAGATAGGAAGTAAAACTGGATCTCAGCCTAAAAGTTAAATAATTTTACACAACCTTAAAATAAATGTTAAAAATGTATTTAGGTTCACACAGCCACGGGTCTTAGAATTTGCCAACCAGTGCTTTATATTTGTTAAAAAAAAACAGGAATAGTGCGTTTGTTGGGGACTGTTTTTCAACCTGGATGACTCCACATCTAGTGAGTATTTGGGCTCACCGATGTGCTTTAATTGTTTCTAATTGTTTCTCTTTTTATAAGTTAGAACCTCTCACTGGTACACCTGACTTCCAGGGTCCCACAAACAGTCTCAGACCACCCTACAGGAGGCATCAGTCTTGAACAACAGTGTGAGAATTTTTATCCAAGTTAAGATTTTTATTTCAAGCTCTCTTTTTTAAAATTAAATTTTAAAGTATTGATTGCTACCGTGTGGAGTGTTTGTGTGTACTCACTAGAATTTGTGTGCGTGTGTGTCTTTGTGTATTGGACTCCAGTGGTGTTTGCCAGAAGGGCCCTGCAGGACGATGACCTTTAGGCCTACTGCCCAGGAGCTATAGGACATAGTGTATACTGTATGTGCGCATGTGTGGTTGCGTATAAATAAGAGACTGAATTGAAATATGTCAGTTTGTCATTAACAGCAACAGTGTGTGTCTGTCTGTGTGCATATACAATAACTCTTTCAGATTTTAGTTTTTATATAAGAGAATAGACACAAAAAAAGATCTGAAATCTCTCTCTATTTGCTACCTGGTGCAATAAGGAGATCTCCAAAGAAACTGGTCAAAATTTTAGAATTTATTCATTTAGAAAATTCAGATCGACATCAGAACTAAATACGACCAGTTGCAGCGGCACTATATGCTTAAGTTCAAACATTTAATATCAGGTCAGTCACAAAACCCTGTCATCATGTCTGTGTTTATGAATGTGTGTGATGTTTCTGTCTTTGTGTAATGTTACTGTTTGCCAGTAGATGGTAGTGTTCATCCACCAAAGCAGCACACACACACACACACACACACACAACACAGAGGAGCAGCATCACTGTTTTGACAGCAAAGTCTTCCCTGAGGGGTGTGTGTGTGTCCCAGCGTCCCAGCTGCAGGTGTATTGTGTCTCTCGGTCAGTCAGGAGTCTCCACGGCTAATTATTGTTCTCTCTCTGTCTCTTTCACACAGTCACATCCAGTTCAGTTCGATGAGCTTCAAAGGTTACAAACCGTGTTTCCTAAACTGAAAGTGCAATACAGAGAAATATTAGTGATTTGATTATTAAAAGTAAAAGGTAACACTAAAGCTCCAAGCACGGTTGGAAGGGCCCCTGCATCCACGTGTGCCTCAGGGGGCACGGCAGCTGTTGTATTGTAACTGGAGGCCGGTTTGACACCGCACTAAATCTTTATGAGGATCTGGCACGCCTAGCCTGTCCTGACCAGAAAAACAGCCGTATAGGTCGATTGTTCAAGCAGCTTATTACGACCTGTATTTTCATACGTGTCGTTTTGACAGTTGACTTATTTTGTCGTTGAGGTAGAAGGTAGAAGACTTAGGTGCATGTATTTGGTTTACCCCAAGAAAATTGTACTTAAAAATTTAACTTAAACTAGACCTATTATGCTTTTCCATATGTTATGACTTATCTACAACATTACAATGTTGGATGTTCATGTTAAACATGGCCAAAGCTTCAAATAATGAGTTAAAAGTAATTAAAAGAAATCCCTGTGAGCCAAAACCTCAGATTTCCTCCTGTTCTGAATGCTCTGTTTTGAACTGCTCCGTTCTATGACACGCGGAGCTAGCAGGTATGCCGTATATGGTTGTTTGCTCCGCCTCAGGTCTTGGCCAATCAGAAGACAGTGGGTTTTGAGAGGAGGGGCCTTAATAAGACAGGAGCATCTACAGCTTGTTTCAGACTGAGGCTGAAATGAAGGCCTACATGAAGAGCCAGTATAAGAGTGAAAATTACTTTCAAAAAAAACTTTGAAACTTTGATTCATGCAAAGCTGCCATACAGGAGTCACAGAACTGGAATTAGAAATGCAGTATAATAGGTCTCCTTTAAAATTTTTCTTGTTGAGACAAAAATCATAAGTAATTAAGTGAAATTGAATGTACTTTTACTTTAACTGTCCCTGATGTGTTGCAAGTAAACTCAGGGTTGGGTCAGTCTGACCTCTATTATTCAAATAAATATTGTTAATGATATGTCATATGTCATGTCATCTTTAAATAGTATTGGTAATTAGCAGACGAGTGTAACTTTAGTCTAACCGTTTGGTTGGTCTAGTCTACATAGTCTCTGAGTGACTGGGAGAGCGTGTTGCAACCGTTACGTCTCCCCTACTGTGCTTTCCTGCTCAGCTTCCACACCAGAGTCTGAAGCCCAGGGGAGATGTTTGCTAGCGCTAACCGCATCCACTTTCCCAGCATTTGGGAAACAATAGACAGACTTTTTTTGGTCATGAGAAGCAGCAGCATATATTGACCTACACACTGTAACCTACACTGTACATTTACTGCCAGACTGACAACTTACTGCTCATCTGTTCTTCTGCTCGGCACTCACTTACTGCTACTCGCTGTGTGTCTCTCAACCAAATACACTCTATGCACACACATTACCCACTTCCGTATTCCTTAAATGAGTTGCGCTACTCTTCTATCAGTACCTTTCAAATAGATGTTCTTTGAAGATTAAGGGGAGGAAGCTAGCCGAACGTGCTTGCACAGTGTGCAAGTGAAAATCCTTAGCAGCCCATTGATATTAATGACAGTGTGTAGCTTTAGCAGTCTGCTTCCCTTTACAGTGTGAACATAACTAATGCTTAAAGCATTAGTCATTGATTGGTCTATCGACCAAATTTATCAAATTTAGTTATTTATCAAAAAAGAATACAAAACATTCTTTGCTACTGGCTGGTCTGATTTTAGTACTTCATTTTATGTTTTATACCATCATAAACTAAATATCTGAATATTAGAGAACATTGCTTTTTTATGTGATGGTCTAAGCTGGGTAGATACTCACACTACATCATTTAATCCGACTTTCCGCAACTTTTATGCTCACACTGAGAAAAGTTATTGTGTGCACTTCTTTTAAGAACAAAATTAACGTTTCGTTCGTTTAAGAACGAAGAATTAAAAGGAAAAAATTTGGAGCCGCAGATATCTGGAAGATGTAGACTATATGGTGTCACAGCAGTCTCAAGACGAGCTCACTGCAGTTTATAAAGTTGTTTTTTTTTGACAGCAGCCATGAAGGTAATCGGACACTGGAACTGCTCAACCTGCAGACAGCCTACAAATTTCCCCCCATTATTTCCTCACTTAATTTTTCCTTTAATCACTCTGCCCTCCCATCCTCCTCCCTCGTAGTTAGATTCTTACAGGATCCCAGTTGTCTGATTGCATTCTCTATACAGCTGCATGCATGTGTCTCTACTAATTAAAATCTAGCAGCGTGTTAGTGTTAGTGGCAATTACAGCTAATGGTGTGTGTGTCTGCGTGTCTCGTTCTGTATGTAGTTTGTGTCTAATTTTAAATAATTATTCCCTGAGGCTGAAACCGTCTTTGTTTCTTCTTTTTTTGTAAGGAGACCTATTATGCTTTTTCACATTTTATGACTAATCTACAATGTTACAATATTGGATGTTCATGTTAAACATGGCCAAAGCTTCAAATAATGAGGTAAAAGAAATCCCTGTGAGCAAAAACCTCAGATTTCCTCCTGTTCTGAACGCTCTGTTTTGAACAGCTTTTTTTTACCAACGGCTCCGTTCTTCGACACACAGAGCTAGACGGAGACTGTGTTCCATAAATGGTCATTTGCTCCGCACAGCAATGGCATAGCAACCCTCACACGGCCAGTTTTGCTCAGCGACAACAGCAGCTTGATAACATGCTTCAGCTCTTGTGGGCTTTGAGAGGGGGGGGCTTAAAGAGACAGGAGCATCTACAGCTTGTTTCAGACAGAGGCTAAAATGAAGGCCTACATGAAGAGCCAGTAAAAGACAAAATATTATTTTTTTTGAACTTTGAATCATACAAAGCTGTCATAAAGGACTTGAAAAGCAGTATAATTTTGTTTTTGTTCACAGTTCAGGTTGGGGTTTTGAAGGATCTCTAAATTCTTGCCAACATCTTAGCTACAACACGTTTAGACAAAATTGATCTGTCAGATTTTGTATTTTCAGCATGCTTCGCTGCCCCGAAGAGGCCAAAATTTAAATTAACGCAATTAATAGGTGCATTTGACTTCATGCGACGACATGATGCATGCTGGACTTAAAATAAGAAGTCGAAAGTCAGCCGCAGTCATCGAACTGTTTTAGGAACTGTGACAAATTAATTTTGTTATTGCTCTCTAGTGGACAAACTGTGTAATGAAGACTATTTCTAAAGTATCTCAAATATATTGTATATTCAGTATTTCTGGACGAATACTGGTTTGAGTAGGTGTAGGTTATGGGTGTGTGAGTCCCTCCAGAGGATCACTGGAACTGGTACACAGTTAAGCCCTTTTATTAGTCTATTTCCGCTCTTGCTGTATCACTGCTACAATTACATGTAACCAGGTTTGGGACTTGTACATGTGGGTGTGGCTCTGGCAACAGTAACAATAAACAATAACGAGTAAGTCAGTATTTAACAAGAAGACTTGCTCAGTTTAGATATAAACCACCATTGAACCGACAGGAATCAATAAGGCCATTAACAGAGCTTGCCCATATTCTACTGCTATACAGGTGATAGACTGTAAAATGGATTGATGACATACTTTCCAGCATACCCACTAACAATATCCTAGCTCAGTTAACGTAGATGAACAGAACAGTCAGCAGCTCACTAGTAGCAATACTAGAACAGACTAATATATCTGGGATTAACTGGATGTTCATATCTACCATGCCAATCGAGTTGATAGGCTCTAGCTAGGAGACAGGGTTGTTTCATTTTTCTACAATAATTTCAGAATAATTAGGAAACTCTGCCATCTGACTCATGGTTCTTGATAATTTCTTTTATCTACAGGCGCAAGTCACCCTATGAGCCCTATAAGTATCTATGCTGGAAGCTCAGACTAGCTAACATTCATCATCTTTTCTCTCTCCTGCCTCCAGGGAAACCTCCCGAAATACTCCCACAATGCCCTGGTGGTCCAGGCGATGAAGACCAACCTGACGGATTCGGACATGCACGTGCTGTTCTTCGATGTGGAGGCTGTGATCATCCAGCTGCTGACGGAGGAAGCCCAGAGACCGAACCCCATGCTGGTGTCTCCAGAGACGCTGCAGAAGAGCCAGGCTGGGGCAGACAAGGGGGGGTCCTTCCTGGCCAACAAAATCTTCAAACAGGTCAGTAAACGCAGTCCTAAACTATCACATGGGAGTATGTTTTAAATCCATGAGATATGGGATGTCTTTTTTTAAATTTTTTTATTCATGACTTCAGGTTTTGATTTAGTTTATTATCTAGTATTTACTCTCTTCTGTCTTATTATTGTGATGTTCTTTTACTGTTTAATGTTTTTAATAATATTATCTCCTGTCCAAACCAGGTGAAGGAGACTATGAAGGAGACCATCAAGGAGCATCTCTTGGACGAAGACGAGGAGGAGGAGGAGGAGATGAGGAAGCGGGAGGAGAAGTCGAAGTCTCTGAGTCTGCTGGAGTACAACCTTACAATGGACACGGCCAAACTTTTCATGTCCTGTCTGCACGCCTGGGGCCTCAACGAACAGCTGGACAGCATCTGTCTGGAACGACTGGGCATGCTCAGACCCCACTGCCCCATCTCCTTTGGCCTGATCTCCAGAGGAGGTCACATGTCCCTCATGCTGCCCACCTTCAAGGTACTAGGTCTAGCTAGTATGACCCCTGCTCCAGGTACACTGATCAGGATTCATTAGGTTGATACAGACCTGTGACCTCTGAAAAGATAAACAGTCCTGTCCAGGTTTCTCTTTGCTCTGGGCTAAAATTTTATTTTTAAAATTGGATCTAATATTTTAAAATATTGAATCAGATTTTTAAGGGAGACTTAAATACATAATTTTAAAAAGAATATTAAACATATTACAGGGCACCAGAGGAAAAAACCTTGTTAAAACACAGTAAAATAAAAAAGCAGGGAATAGATATAAAACAAAGATTTTAAAAAAAATTTAATTTAAAAACATAATTGATTAACAGATTTAAGTTATGACAATCTACGCAGGATTACTCACTTTTTTTGTAAATTAAGTATTTAAATGTTTTTTGAGAACTTTGGTTATTATTTTGGACATTTGTAAAACTAAATGATTATGTGAATAACTGAAAGTAAACTAACTGATAATAAAAGTAATAATTAGTGTATGTCCTAAATACTTTATGCCACCTGGTACTCATTTAAAAACTAAGTAACATAAAACGTATTGTAATTTGAGATGTTATGTTGTTGCATAAATTTTTATGTTCATCCCATTCTCCCTAATTATTGTTTTTATTATTACTAATGTTGGTATTATTTTATTGATATAGCACTTGGCAAAACAAAGTTACAAAGTGCTTCACTTCAAATAATAAAATAATAAGAAAACATTAAGAATAAATAAAATAATTGGCTGCAACTCCAGACTTGACAGTAATAACAGTATCAGTAAGTGATTGACATTCCTGTAGCACCTTTATGGAGTAAGTGTCAAAGTGCTTCAAAAGTCAATAAAAATAACTGAACACCAACAAATAAAGAGACAAAACAGAGAGCGTCAGGTCAGGTTCAGATACTCATGAAAATGTTCACACAGCTGAGCTGAGTGAAACACACCTGAGCCAGCTAAAACACACGACTAGTCACTTATGTTGACACCACACGCCAGCTTTTCCAGGGTCCCCAGTTCATTTCATTGCCTCTGTTTCCCCAGGAGTCTTTGCTGCGGCAGTTGTCCCTTGCGACGGGTCTGAAGCTGAGCCTAACAGACATTGTGGGAAAGGGGACGTACGGCGTGTCAAGGGCTGTCACCACACAGCACCTCCTGTCTGTAATTTCACTGGCCAACACTCTGATGGGCATGACTAACGCTACTTTCGTCGGCGAGCACATGAAGAAAGCACCAGCCAGGTAACAAACTAACCTCTCAACATTCCGACAGCTTGCGGGCCGTCAGCCCCCGGTGGCGGCTTTCGGTATATGTACACAACTGCTGTGTTAAGTTCATACTCATTTGATACAGTGTTGGAAAGCTAAAATCCTTGAGATTTGACCAATGCAAACTATTTCAAGATACAATCACAACAGCTTGTACAATTAGTACGATTATATTCCAACAAAAATGGTTTTGTTACGTTGTCAAAGATCCAGATGGTCCAATCCAGTAAAAACATTTAGACCAAAACACATTATTACATCAATAAATCCCCCTGGGACTGCTGCTGCATTGTTTCATATTTGCCGGCAGATGTGGCTCATATGTTATTATAACTGTAATAACTTTGGTTTAAATGTAAACAACTGCAATATCTTTATTTCAAAATGGCGACTGAACTCTGACCTTTTCAGTTGACACCTACTTTGACCTGTAATTCGGAACTGTAGGGAAGTGCCAGCCCCTATTATTTTGTGGGTAGCCAATTGCAACCAACTGTGACGATGACAGGCACTTTGTGTAGCCAGTAAAATTATGAAAATAACCATATGTAGCTTCAAGTACGACGTTCATGATCTACAAGCAAAAAAAGACGAGCTTTACGCAGGCTTTCAAGGAGCTTCAGGTTGCATTCTCTGCATTGCAGTTCTCATTGCACAACCTCAAATTAATCTTAAATTCTGTCTGTACTTCGGGGACCTGCTGTATATGCATGCAGCCTCATCACCTCTAAAAAAAAAACAAACAAGAAAATTTGATTCTCCATACCATGCAGCGTTGTGTTTTATTACACTTGCTAAATGACGCACACATCACT
>JAPMOB010142507.1:0-17698 GCA_029875015.1 Lepomis gibbosus | reverse complement strand
GATAGATAGATAGATAGATAGATAGATAGATAGATAGATAGATAGATAGATAGATAGATAGATAGATAGATAGATAATCACCAATTCCAAAAGCATTTGAAAACACTAACCGGAAAAAAAGTGCTGTCGCTCACCTGTGTAGGTGACCGTGGCCGACCCCTGAGCGTTCAGCAGCTCCGGTATGAGCAGTAAGAGCAGCCCTTCCCTCTGAAACTCACATGCAAAGCGTCACAGCAGCCCGTTGCCAGCAAGATCTCTCGCCACTCTCTGTACCAAGCCCCAACGGTGGAGAATAAACTGCCCTCCCCATCACCACCTCTGCTGCCACCATCATCACCATCACCATCACCCCTCCCATATGAAAATCAGTCCTTCAGTGTAGCAGCATTGTTCTGAGACTTCGCCCCAAGGCTCAGCCATTCATAAATATACACGGGGCTACAAAGGACCACACTGTTCCCCCTCATCCCAACAAATATGGGTGAGGCTTTGAGCTCCGAGGCCTGTCTATCCAATACGGCCTGTCGGTTTACGCTGGACAGAACTGAGCATATTTGATCATTTTGGATTGACGGAGAGCACATCCACATTTCTTTTTTGTTTTTGAGGTCAGTGTAACAGAAGGCAGGATGTGAGTTTGGGAGGGGGTGATGCAGATGATCAGGAGGGGTAGGACCAATATGAGTGAAAGTAGTAAGGAAGCCTAAATGCTTCTGTATGATTATTAATTATGAGTCAAAAGCCAAGTCAACGATTCAGAGGCTAGAGAAACTAAAGAACCAAATGAGTGTTTTTGTTTGTTTGTTTGTTTGTTTGACCAGTTACTACATTATCCACCGGTCATTGACTTGTGAATGCTCAAAGTGTACCAGCCAGTCAGCTAGTGACACTGATAAAGATCTGTAGTTGGTCCCCAGGCGCTGCACAGCGCTCCGTAGAGGGATGGGTTAAATGCAGAGAATGAATTATGTATGTATGTGACAATAAAGTACCTTTCCTTTCCTTTTCCAGTCAATAGATTATCATTGTTTATTGGCCAGTGAGTGAAGTAAATCTACCAGCCATTTGCATTATTTTACCAGCTTTTGGCTGGTGGCTGATGCTAATTTTGGACCCTGACCTCCAAACAAAAATCAACTTGCAGAAACTTTAGAAAGGTGATTCATTGTCTCGGCTTGTATCATTGTCAAAATCACATAAATTTGACAAGACAAAAAACATACATGGATGGATTATTAATCTCAACGATTTTCACCAAAGTGTCTGTAAATTGATTGGAAACAAATGGAAACATGTGAAAGACTGGAGGCTTTTCAACACCTACTAAAAGAGGATCACCTTTTATGCAGCATGTGGGAGAAGTAAAGGCCTTTTCACATGGGAAGCGAT
This sequence comes from Lepomis gibbosus, assembly GCA_029875015.1. Lineage (NCBI taxonomy): Eukaryota > Metazoa > Chordata > Actinopteri > Centrarchiformes > Centrarchidae > Lepomis > Lepomis gibbosus. The sequence continues at coordinate 16,309 of JAPMOB010142507.1, read as the reverse complement.
TTACGCACCTTGTAATTCATTGTCAATGAAGAGGCATGCGTGAAGGAAGTTAGGCGCAGGCATTCTGACAGGCGGAGCAAGCAGGCGTGTTCCTGTGAAACTGTCGCAGCCGTGCTCGTCTCATGCACATGCCCGCCCGCTGCCAAAGTTGAATTGTATTGAACTTTTTGTATGCGAAGGCCAGCACATATCATTGGAAGAGAGACTGATCCTCACTGTTTGTGAGTTTCTAGAAATCTATTACTGTTTACTAGGCTAAATTAACATGGCAGAGCATCCCAGCAAAACTGAATGTATCAGGTAAAGTTATGTATAATTTTGACGTAAGTTAAGTAGACTACAGCTGTATAGCGCACAGGAGCCATTGCCGTGGTTATTAGCACTGCAGTTTCCTCACGGAGTACTCGTCTCCCTGTCTGTTCACATGAGATGTGCAGAGCAACCCTTTGGGGCCAAGCGACTACACAGGCGGAGTGTCACTCGCTTCTCATGTGAAAAGACCTTTCGGCAGCAGGCGCCGTGTGCGTGAGGCGAGCACAACAGCGTCGATTTCACGGGAACACGCCTACTTGTCGCTACACTTTGTGCTCACCACTTCACCTCACTCTACAGGGACACTTGCTACTGAATATAGACTGTTTATGCTGCTCCTTGATAAAAGGAAAATGTTTCTGCTGATACATATTCAGAAAAAAACATGACAAGAAATTCATATATGTTAAATAATGTGATGTTATGATCGAGGCTCTGGACTCTGATGATAAGTTGTTTTAACATGCTAGATAAAAGGTAATGCCCTGGCAGTGGCAAATAGCTTTGCTTTTATATTTGATTTGAGTACATTAATGTTTAAGTTATTTTATTGCTACTGTGTAAAGGGAATACTACTGGTAAAAAGCACCTTATTTATTTAAAGTGTTTGCAAATCACATGTTAGTGCTCTTTTGTGTATATAGCAGTAGGCTACATTTAAATTAAAAGTGCACAATACACTACTTTAGAATTGAATTTTCAATTTTTTGCATAACAATGCGATTAATCACAATTAAAAAAATTGATCAGCATTACAATTACGCATTGACGATATAACACAATATTTGTAGAACTTAAATTGATTGACACCCTTCTTAGCTGCCTCACGTAAGCTAAGAAGGTGTATGCTTGGCACACCCATATTATCAGCTCTATCTGGGGTTTCAGAAAATATTTAAGTATATAAGTTCCCCGGTCATAATGCTGACGTGAACAGATTTTCCAAGTTCAAAACTCACAGCTAACTCTGATATGAAATGAATGCGACATTAGTGCTAATGTTATTGTAATGATGATATTGTTATTGAATATCCATGTTCTGATTACTCAGCTAAAGATGTTTTTTTTATATAAAATGCTGGCATTTCTCATAATGCAGACATCAGTGCTTCTTAAGTTCAGTGATGGACTTCATGCAGCAGTTTGGTTAAGCAACAGTGTCCTGTTTGAGAAAGAAACGGTCATCGCCTTTGTTCCAATTAGTTCAAAAGTCATAATTACAGATAAGTACAGATCTACTCAGCTAGACTTCAATAATTGTTTTATCTTAATGATATTTTTGATCTCTGAACTACTGGTATACTGGGCTTACTACAACTTACTGTAGAGGTGGGGTGGAACACGAGTTGAGTCCACTGCCTCTCTTATCAAAGACACTACAGACTCCTCCTTGATGTCCTTGAACAATACCGTGAACTGAGGTCACTCTGAAGTTGCTTTTAAACACGTCGATTTTCTTTTCTTTTTCTACAGTCTGTGTTATAGTTCCACTTAAAGGTAAGCTTAATTTATGATTTTGTGATTTTTTTTAACTGATAAGGTTCATTTAAAGCCTGTTTTAAAGATGTTTACAACTTCAACAACCTGATAACTCATCCTTCCTGCGAATGCCATTAATAAAACACAGAACACTATTGAGCTTAACAGTGGGTTTAAGAGTGTTCACACAGTTGCATGGTGCTGTGACCGTGTCATGAAACTCCAAGACTTGTTAATGCACCACCTCCCTCTGCCAGACACAGTAGCCATTGTCTCCAGAGGCCTTCTGGGGCAGAACAGCTCAGCTCGAGCCTGACACCGCACAACACTGGGAAGTCGATGTGCACAGATAATTGTCTTTTAATCACAACAATCCCCTTTTCTCCACCCTCGCTTGATTGTTTCTGTCTCTTGTTCTCTCTTGGTTGTAACTCCTGTGGCTTTTAGCAAGTTCGACCAGCCACATTGAACTTGTGAGCTAAAGCTTTTGTGATGGAAGTAGGGCTGTAACTAGGAATGATTGGTCCCATACAAGAGCAGACTTCGGGGCAAATTGCTTTTATAACATTTATTAAAATTATTGAGTCTATTAAAAACATCTTTCTACAACTCAAACACTCCTCAAACACTAATTTACTGATCAATTTCTGTCACTGATTGATTGCTTTTGATAACAATAATCTACTGATACAACCAAACCTTTGTATGTGCAGTCAACTTTGTCAACACAACACTTATATCATAATGACCATCTGCACCAGAAAGTCAATGTCATCAGCTAATTGTTCAAATGTGTTATACACTTTATGTTTATGTTTCCCTGTCAAGTGACCTCTTTTGCAAATAATGACTATCCCCCATCATAAAGAAAAACATGTGGAGACATTGTTGTACTTCAGACAAAGTGTTTTTCAGCTGGTCAAACAATGTTTGAAAATTGCGCGTCTGGCAATTTTTGTATGTTTTGATATGGACAGTCTGATTTACAACCCACTTCATGCTGTAATTGGTCAGCTGTGTGGAGTTGAGACAACATGCATGAATTGAACTTCTCTCTTTTTTCATTCTTCACATAATTATTTTCATCACTTTTTGAGTGAACAAATGAGTGGAACACTATGAATGCCTAGGGAAAGGGTGTCTGTAGCATGTGCTGTTTTACAGGATTATTGTGCCTGGCATCTCAACAATCATTTTTTCTGCATCTTCGAATGGGGTCGTTCAGAACAGGTATAAACCCTTCTGTCTTCAGACATGGTCAAACATGTGTTACAAACAGGTCATTTCAAGCAGACCATGACCTTTATAATCCTCTTTAACAAGGGAGAAGATCATTATCATCCTGTCTCCCAGCACAAGTCAGTTTGGTTTTAATAATGACAACAATCTTCTGTTTTTTAATAAGTGAAAATGATCCTATTATAAAAGCTAATAAAAACCCTTTAAAGGCCCTGGAAACCCATGGTAAACCCACACATGTGATTTGAATTGTTTTGGCTGATTACACCTGATCTCAGAGCTGTGTGGGCACGTACATATTTGGCTTTATTGGCAGTTCCCTCACTCCCCTTTTTTGCACCTCTTAGGCCTGAGCAAATTACATTATCATTATCAGTGTAATTAGTGCACAGAGTCCTGTGACATCATGTAATACCAGCATAGCTGAATAAAAATCAGATAATCAGACATGTTTGTCACATAATGTAAACACAGTTACATGATTTTGCAGTATTATGATCTAGACATCGAGGGTGATGTGAGGGAGAGAGGGAATGAGGGTTGGTGAGGGAGTTGTTGGGATTGTGTTGGATAGAGCCGGGGGGCAGAACAACACACTGAGAATGGATCCATTGTACCTCTGTCCACTTCACTGGACAGAAGCAGTGGATGGCTGCCATTTGCAAAACTGCTGTTTTTATCTCTCCACTTAGAAGGGGTTTACCTAAATCATTTTACACTTTGGCCATGTATTGAACATGCAGAAATAGATGTAAACAAATTGCTAAGAGCACATTTAAAATCTGCTTTGCTTTAAAATACAACATGCCTGATGCTCAGGTATTTAAATTCTGATGTTTTTCTAAATTTACTGAACTACTGTGAACAATATGTTCATTTGAAAGTCAATTTCCCAAGTGAAATTCCAAAGTCAACACACATTTAACTTGGGACAATTACAAAATCCATCTCAGAGTGACTTTGGAAATCCCAGATGAATCCCAGACTTGTAATTTCTTTCCTATCAGAATGAAAATATAAATATAAATAATATGGTACTATATTATTGAATTTCAAATTGAGCGCTATTTTTTTTACTCCGACTGTCCATCAGTAAATCTTTAAATGTAGTGTATATCTCAAAGAGGGATTATTCACCCAGTTCGGGACTTTATATCCACAGCACTGACATGCTGATGTCCTTGTGTTAAACGGGATTTTTATTCCCAAAGGTGCAACTAATCTCAAATGTGTCCTACTTGGCCTTAGTTCCCATATTGTACTCCAACTGTCGTGGTGCGAACTGCAGTCTGTATTTGATATGCAGGTCATTTTTTTAATCATTTTCTCTAGCTTTTTCCAGTATAGACACTGAGATAATTGACAGCCATTTTGCACAAATGCAATACGCAACTCAAAACCCCTCACTATTTGTTTAATGTTACATTTTCAGTATTTATCTAATGATTGCAATCCAATGCAGTGAGAGCACTGACATACATTTGCACAAAAAATGTTAAACATAATAATTAGGTGAACATTTGTCATGATGAGAAAAATATGAAATCCAATTTTTGTTTTTTCTTTTCTTTAAAATAGTGGAAAAACGATGAGCTTGTTGAGTCACCACGTTCCAGTCGTTTAACGAATACATAATGCATGATTATCATTAGAAATAGCATCCTGTGCATGCTATTCAGCTATAATCATGTTATAGAATCAAATTTGGATATATTATAATAATAAAATGTGTAAAGGAGCTGTTAACTGTGGATATAAACCACATGGCTTTGAGATATCGATTTATTGTTGCCAACTATAACCACAACATAAAACTCACTGCCATTCTGTTGCAAAGAAACAATTAAAGCATTGGGAAAGTAAACACAGAGGAGAACAGAAAGGGTTATGATTCAGAATGAAGCAAAACCCAGCAGCATTTACATATGAGTAAAATCTAAAAGTAATACATATTAATTGTAGATCAGAGACCAGCAGAGCTCTTACCTTATCAGCTGAGTAGCTCAGAGAGTGGTCTTCTCTCCTTCGGTTTTCTCTACTACTCTCCCTCCTCCCTCCGCTTTCTCTCTCTCTGTCAGCAGATTGGCTCTTTGGCACACACAACCTGTGATTGTGGTGTGGGGGAGCAAAGCTTTCAGGTTTAGATTTGCACATTATGTTTAATTAATTAAAGGATAATTCTGTTTTTTTACAACTTGAGGGTTATTCTTATAGTTTTGACCATGATTTCTATTATTATTCTAAAACTGTACTCACCAAAGTATTGCTGAAATCTGAGAACACAGCAACATCACTACAATGACGTATAACATGACAAGAAACATGATTGGTCAGACAATCATACAGGTTGTAAACAAGCCAGCAGTGTACACAGATTATCTAAACCACAGGGGGTAAAACTGAAAGTGTCTGTAATAATGCCTCACTGCACAAGAAAACCATCATAGCCAAGTACAGTAGGTCAAAACTGAAAGTTGGTCTATAAACTGTGATGGACAGATATTTTGAGTAATAATGTTCATATTATCACATTTGTTTTCTCTTTCAAATAAGTTAAAACCAATCTGATCATCTATCCGCTTTTGAACTGTGTGACTTCTTTGTAACGATTTTGCACAAGATCTTAAACATTACATACAGAATTGAGCTTTTTGAGTAAAATGTTATTACTGGTTGTAATAATGGAAACATGGACTTGAAGTTGTGTTAAACTAGAATTATTCTTTAAAACCAGCCCAGTGTCTCTGGGCACTCTGAACCCCACGATAACTGTGTAATCTCAGGAAGTGTGCCTTATATGTAGTGAATCTCACATTAGCGCAATTCGTTACTGCCACATCAGGTGTGTCTGATGTAGGTGTGATATGAATATTCTGCTGACAGTGTTCAGCTTTGACTAATGCAATACCTGCCAACTGCCAAACAAATATCTAATTTTTCAAAAAAATCCCTGTCAAGCCATACAAGCTGAGTTTGCAAAATATGAGAAATAGCCTACGAAATCTTCACTTCTTAGTAGATAAGAGAAAGTATATAAATGTAAAATATCATTTTAAAACATATAAATTCATGAAGTATAATAATCTGTAAAGAAATTAATCTACTAATAGAATTTAAACATTAGTTTAGAAATTAAAGTATGTAAACTAACGTCACTGTCAGTCAAATCAATATATCAAGATTGTAGGAATTATAGGTAGATAATTCAGACAATATTTATTATCACAGATATATCAGTAACTGCATATATGTTGGCCAATAAGTAACAATTGGTAGAGAAAGGCCAAAGATAAGTTAGAGGTAATAAAGAGTGTTGCAGTTAGTTTGTCATCCAGAAATCCCCGACCATTTTTTTTTTTCAGATTTTCAATATGCTGCTCAATACATATCTTTGTCACAATTTATGTGATGTAAATATTTTGGGATACATGAGACTGGACTTTATTTAATAAGCAAAACAGTTCACTGTTAGGCTACTTAATGCGGTCTTTAGCGCCTATTTTTCACAAATGTGAATCCAAATCCAAATTAAGTCAGTTATTAAAGTTACAGGTTACTGATAGCGGGTTAAGTTCTCTCGCTATAATGCATCTCATGCTGCCTCCACAGCACGGACAATAAAGAATAATAATAATCTATAAGGAATTTCAAACTTCATTATGCAGGTGAAATAGAAATGAGGCTGTGTGAAACTCCAGTAGACACATTTTATTTTTAAAAGGGAACACCCCTGATGGTGCCAGAGTGATGTAGGCAGGGTTTGGGCTTGTAAACTACCAACCAAAGTTGGAAGGGGTAAATTATATCACTCTGGGAAATGTAGGTTCAAACATTTTTGAAAATTCACCCAGTAAGAGAGTATCACAGACTGTTGCATTGACTTTTATCACTCTTCTTTAAGTCTGGCTCGTGAGTCTTCCAACTTTATGGAAGAGCAATACTAAATCACTGGAATTCCTCCTCAAGATGAAGCCAGTGTTTCTCCAAAATGCTGTGCAGCAGCGGTAACTCAGGAATTTTTTTCCCCACTAAATTAATGAATCTCACTCAATTTCACTGGTGAAATTAAATTTTATCTAACAATATAAACCGAAATAAAGTTCATGCCATCAGTAGCCTCGTTTGAAAGTGGTTCAAAAGGCATGCATTTGAGGGTACTACTAGTCTGTGGTTCCTAAAGTAGGGCCTGAGGACCATTAAGAGGTATGCAGTGCCTTCAGAAAAATACAATTTCACTGACAGAATAGTCTGGTATGATGAGTCCTCTCTGCTGCCTCAATCCTTCAGAGCAAATATATTTAAAAAACAAATCAAGCTATTGGCAGAAAGCTTCCTATGTGTCTAATGTGGGCATTCATGATTTTGTCAAACACTTGCACTAATTTGAAACAGTCAAGAAAGTCAATTTGACACACAAATTTCAACATATATGCACTTCTGCCAATTGCATGTAACCACCGTCACAACTGGCATTGTGTAGTAATGTGCAGATGATTAGCACACAACTTGTTACAGTAACCGTCCTTTACCCGAAACCTATAGGTGTTGATTTACAGCAAGGACAGTGTGAGGAGGAGATGGTCGCCATAGAGAAAGATACACAAATTGCAAGAAATCAGGACACGCGAAACAGAGGATTGTAGGAGTACTGAAACAAGATAGTACCATTTCAAATAATTACATTCTGACTGTTGAAATCTTGGTAAAAAATATTTGATAATGTATTTAAAACTTGTTTAGCTTATAGTAAAATCCTTTGTAGAGACAACTATCTAAAATATTAATTTGCAATTAAAATCTCAGTGGACAAATTAAAGTACAGGAGTGGAAACATTTGTAATGATCATGTAATACAACACCTTTGCTAAATTTAATTTTCAAATTCATTGTGGGTGGGGGGAACAGTGCGGGGTTTCCACTGCATGAATGTCAATATTGACAGTAAACTGAAGGGCTAATCCTTTTCATCAAAGTAGGAATTGCATAATTTTAAAATAAGGATATAATAAAACATAGAAAAACATACAATATAAGTAAGTTCTGAACTCCCAATAATAAGCAGTCAGAACTTCCCCAGTGTTTAATTGATCAGTGAAGTTGATTTTTTTGTCTTAAACATTGTACTGTTCCAAATCAAACAGTAGTGAACAATTGCTGTTATCAATACGTCACAAGATGTAAGTTATTAGTCATCCAGAGAGTCTGTCTGGATGACTAATAACTTACATCAATAAAACTACCAAGCCAAAATGGTGCAAAGTGGCTGCGTTTTGTCCAGCTGAGACAGCTAACAAAGATGAGAACATTCCTCTATCTTTGCAGACTTATAGAAGGTCATCCATGCCTTTATTTCCTCAAGGCTCGACTACTGCAGTGCTCTGTATTCTGGTATTAGTAAGGGGAAAATCCATAGAACACAGCTCATTTAAAATGCTGCAGGCAGGTTTCTAACTCACACTAAGAGCAGTGTCCACATCACACTAATCACGCTGCCCTTCACTGGTTACCTGCGAGTTTTAGAATTGAGATTTCACTACTTGTTTTTAAAGCCCTGAACGGTCCACCTCCTGCCTATATCTGTGACTTATTATATATTTATATTATAAACACATTATTTGATGTTGATTTTATTGATGATTTGTATTTGTTTAACTGTACAGCACTTAGTAACTTGGTTTTGAAAAGTGCACACCGCCACTGCTAAAATCTAGTGCTATTAAATTACAGAATAACATTGTGGTGTCATCTAGTGGTAAAACTCTGAGTCAAAAATAAATGGCCTGATAAAGACCTTTATTGTAAAATTAGGTTTCATCACATCACAATAAGCATTTGTATTACTGGTTGGCTGTACAATATACTGCCGGTTAAAACTGAAATTTTGCGTAAAAAAAGAAGACAAAAAATAAAATGTAATTGTTAACCAAGACTTTTTTGTTCACCAGGTTCCTAAATGCACTGAGCAGACTAGCACAACTAAAAGCAAAGATAAAATCATTTCCTTTAAATGTACGGATTTTTTGTTACACAAACACAAGTAAAAAGTCAGAAAAATCTATTGACCCCTACAAATCTATATAAGAACCTATATCAGCTAACTGAAACCTATACAAAAGTTAAAAAGTTGAAACCAATCTAAAAACGTTTACTCGTCCACATCTACAAGTTATTCTGTACACTCTAAGGCACTTGTGGCAGCCACAATGTTTTATACATGAACACACAAACAGCATTTCAGCTGTGCACCTCGTTGCTGTTGAAAATTATACATATACATTCAGCATCATTCATGATAAGTTTACTATAAAGTATGAAACATAAAAATCAGCACAGCAAATTAGCAGTGTGACTAATATTTACAGTCTTAGAAATTAGGTGGTCCTTTTTTAATGGATTTTTTGAATGGATCAAAGCATCATGGTTGGTATTACACCACCAGGCTCTCCCGGCTCACAGCTCCATTCTGTAAGACAAGAAAAACCGTGTCAACTTTATAAATGAAAAGGGAGAAAAACAAACACAAATGCTAATGTAATCATATTTGGTCCTAAATCAGACAAGAATAAGGCTGGTAATATTCTATGATTCAGTTGTTAACAAACTCAACAAAGCATTGGTCCATCTTTTAATCTTCACTACCGTCTGAGCCACTCAGCTCCAAGCTCTTTCATTTCTTCTCAAGGTACAAATCTTAACAAACAGGTTCCAAATATATAATCATTTTTTAAAAGGCCTAAAGTGCATTTGTTGGAGACTATTTTTAGCCACATATTAATTCACCATGGTGTGGTGGCGAGTATTTTCATTAACAGGACAGTGGATGTTGGACTGACTCAAAATAAACTAGTGTCCATTGTCAAGGAACATGTCAACCTGTCCACCAGTGTGGCTCACTGTGTTTTTGATAACTTCAGGACAATAATGAAGTTCCATGAGACAGAAGGTTAAGCTTTATTAGTCTTTGGCTGCACAGACAATACCTTTATGTCCTGTCACGGGATTTGTTGACCATAAGGAAAATAAAGAATATCACCAGTTTATCCTTTAATTTTACAACTGAAGAAATTAAGTAAAACTTGAATTTGCTACTTCAAAAAAGGACATGTTTAGAATTTTAGAGTTGCTTTCTAAAAACAATACTCAGGTTCTTACTGCCCACAGGTTTTGCTTCCTCTAAATAATAGTCACTATGAAAATCCTAGCATGTGTATTTGAGTATGTGAGTTTTACCGACACATACCTTGCGCAGGTTACTTTTCTTTGAAGATGGCATACTTTCATCATCACTGTATGGTGGTGGTGGAGGAGGTGGGAAGTCATCACGCCGGCCGGGATGTCCAGAGGGTGGGTTGTGAGGAAGTGGTGGGGGCCCACGTGACACCCTCCCCCGATCAGAGCGGTCGCTCTCGCTGTCCAGTCGATCCCGGCTGCGCGCCCTCTGCTGCTCACCCATCTTCTTCCTCTCCATGGCTTCTTGGAGGAAGCTGTCATCATAATCATCTCGCATGCCCCTGGCACCTACATCAGGCCGGCGAGCCCTCTCCAGGTCCATCAGATCGTCACGGCTGCGGCTGCGTCTCCCTGGAAGGCCACCTCCATCACCTCTGCGACGATCATCAGGGGAGTAGTCACGACGCCGGCGGTCGTCAAAGTCACGGCCATTGCCGCTGCGGGCACTACTGCTCCACCCATCATCCGAGCTACAGAGACAGAGAGCAGCAAATTGAGGGGAAAACAGAATCATGCTGGGGTTGTTGCTCTGTCATTCGATTAGCTGCTAAATAGAGTTAAAGACAAGTTTAAATTATACCTTAAACCTCATTACTTTGTACTCAGTTCCAATAGCTAAGTTTTTCAGCACAGTTGATATACTTTGTGGGTGTCACCTACCTGGACTGCATCTGAGGTTTAAGCTACATGCTGCGTATGTGTCAGGCCACCTAATTGTGAATTCTATAAGCTTTCTTATCTGGCAATACAGTCCAATATCACCTTCAGGTATGTGAATGGAAAGGGTCAAGCATCAGAGACTCTCTTTCATTTCAGTGAAATAAAACTGTTTACAAAAGTTTACAAGTCATGACTTACTGTGATTAAGCCTCCAACATAACAGTAAAAAAAGAGAGGGAAGGAAAGAATAAAATCACGATCTTGGGAGCATTACAGTGTTTACCACAGAATGACAATGCAACTGTGTGTGTGGGTGTCTGTGGCTGTCAGCGTTGACATTGTGGTGGGCTGCCACAAATAAATAAACATATGGGAAACACTGCATTATTACACTGACGCATTTTTCAGCTTTAGGGAGAGCACCTTTATTAAATCAGAAGGGAAAGCTAAACCACCAGTCTGGTAAGCCCCAAACATCTTACACAGACTCATCAAGAAACACTGTTTCGGCTGCTTTGCGGAAACAGAGATGAGACATTGCGAAATAACAAAATCTACATTCATACATTCTAGATTAAAATAGTGCAGGTTAGTGCAAAATAAACTGTAGGTTAAGGTGCATCTACTGTATGTTATCTATGATAACATATGATTAGAGAGGTTAGGCTTATAGACTTTTTGAGGCAGAAACAAATTTCAATTTCACATTTTTAAAAATATCCTTCTTACACTTCCATTTAACTGATAAACTTTTTTGATAAGGATCCTCTGAAGGTAGATGGAAAAAAAAACATGCTTAGCCAAAGACATTAAAAAAGCACTTGGGATGATGATCAAGGCAAAAGTCATAATCACAGCTATTTTGGTCAATATTGAGATAACAAAAAAAGCATAGTTTTTCATTCTATTGAAAAACTATAGTATTACATTTGGCCCAATATCAGCTATTGCCAGCATCACTGGCCCATAAAGTTAGTGAAAAAAAAAAGAAGCATCTTATAGCATGTTGAGTGAAGTGTAGGTTGTTGCTATATTTACGAAAAATCCAGCATTCATATTTAAATTTAAGCAAAATTTAAATTAAAACTTTAAAAATTTAAATTTTGTTCTGTTAGAGATCAGTCTGCTTGGTAAGAAAAAAGTCAAATACATAAAGTAGCCTTTTCTTTTTCAGTTGTGAAATGTGAAACAGTCTTTGAAACTTGAAATCAAAGCTTAGAGCTAGACAACAAGCTTAGGATACCGGACTCACCCTCTCCTGCCTCTGGGTTCATCTGGGCGACGGTGTGGCGGATGGTCATCACGGCCAATGCGCCGTCCAATGTCGTCAAGGTCATCCATGGAGCGGGCACGTACACGATCTCCCATGTACCCTCCACCACGTTGTGGGTAGTCATCATGGCGGCGGCCTTGCTGGGAAACACTGCTGATGGTGCTCATGGCTTCATCTCGGTCGTAGACTGTGGCCAGAGCTGGCGGCTGGGATCGACCTCCGCGGCCTCGAGTATCAAAGCTCTCATGCAGGGAACTGACTTCAGTCATGTTATCCACTGAGGAAGGAAAAATAAAGAAGAAGAGATGGTAAGTGAAACAAGGAAATAAAAAAGTGTCTTGTGAAAGATAAGCAACCTAAAGCCCCGTTCAGATACAATTAATAGGCTTAATACAGGGGAAGTTTAGGAAATATGTATTTACTTTGCTCCTGTCTAATTTAACTCCTCCTTCTAGACAGCATTTTACCCATCAGGAAAATACAAGTTGTGGTCTGTAAAAGACATTTAGCAGGATAAAGCCAAAACAAAAGCTAAACGGCTCTCCACAGTAGCACTGGAGAGTTGAAGGGAATGCAAAGATTCTCCATAAAGTGAATATGGGTAAAAAGTCAGAACTCTTGAATTGAAAACAAAACTTCCAAAGTAAACTTCTGAGGTTTAATTAATAATTCGGCAAAATGTTACCCATTACAGCTAAAGAAAAATGGAGCTCATAAGAGAATGCCACTGATCACTGAAGATAACTTGTCACAGTAGCAAATAAATCCAGTCCAAATGGGTTTTAAGTAGCTACTTAAAAAGCCCTACAACCATCGTGGTGACTCAAATCACATATTTTATACAGGAAATCATTCCTTTTTGTATATATACAATACTATATATTCACTTTTCATATGCAAATTTTTGTTTGTCAGCTGTACACCTATACATGTAACTTGTGTTACTTACAAACATTATTTATATATAAAAAATAAAAAAAAATAAAAACTATTGGCAATAATTTATAGTTTAAGCTTGTGACAGTCTACATCAGCCATTTCAGGCTAGTGTAGAAAACAATAATCGAAACTGAAATCTGACACTGGCTATAGATGAATTGACTATCCATTTATGTAAAAGTGAAAAGAGTTCACCGTTTGTTGTACACAGAACATTATGCACTGCTTAACAGTTTCCCCATCAACATCTACTAATAGCGAATAGGTCAAACGTGTCAGATGAGAGTCGCAAAGCCGCATGTGGCCTTCAGTCCACAGTAACCACACATACTTTAAAGTTTGTGCCCTATTCATTCATTCTGTGGCTATAATGTCTGTTAATCAAGCAGCTCTTAAGTGGCAGGACTATTAACCATTTGTTATGTTGTGTCAGACTAAAAAGGATGATTTAAAGGAATCGTACTGTCATAAAATTATATCCTATTGTTTAACCACAGTGATGTTTAAGGGTGTTTCATTTCCTAATTGTTCTACATATCGCTTTTGAAAACTATATTCGTGTTACTGGTGGGAAACCATTTATCACCGAGCTCTAAGATGACATGGGGCTATGTTCGATGCTGTAACATTTGTATTTAAAAATGGCAAGTATGTTTTTTTTATGTGCATCATATTCAATATTCAATGGTTTTAATGTGATGTACCTTAATATACCCCTTGAAGTCATCCCTCACTTAATAAAATTTGTTTAACTCTCCAACAATTTGGAAGAAATCTAAACATAGGCAGTAGTCAGAAGGCAACCCTTGATAACTTTTATAAGAAGCTGATTTATTTTCTCCCACAGTAGTCTTGGGGCACAGTTAGCATGTAACTGTGTCCAGTATAGCAGAAAGTTATCACTCACAGCGGTTGTAGTTGGCAGGTTTGGATGGGTCCAATTTAGAAAGTTCTTTCTCCATATAGTAAATAGCACGTGTAGCGTTCCCATCAGGGTCCACCTGGATACGATACCCACTGCGAGCTGGTGAGAAGATGAGTTTTATATTTAGCTAAATATATCCCACACACTGAAACCAGCTATAGCTCTTAAATCTGACACACTTCATTTTCCATAAGCTACCAAAGTTCCTTTATCAAAACTATTATTGTTGATCAGCTTAAATTATTAATATGATATAAACAGAAGTTTAACTGGGGGGCAACAAGGGTCAATAAAAATATAAATAGACTAAGTGTAATGTCACACTGCAAAAAATAATTGGGTGAAACTCATTTAAGAATTTTACTAACAAGAAGCAACACTGGAAACATGCTACCTAGTGTGAAAATTGTACGTGTAAAATTATTCCTGTAAATGGGCATGTCTTGTGTTGCAATGCAGATGGCAAAGCTGCAATACAGGAAATGCAAACACGGCCATTCCTATTAAGTCAGGGTTTTTCCCGCATAGAGAATTACATAATAGCCGCCTCTGTTAAATTTGAACAAAATAATAAAGTCAAAGGTGATAAGCTATCTTGTAAAAGTGTGAGAGGGTATTATTTAAAAATACAAATCTTTTATAATTACTTTTAAATGCTTCAAAAACAGGAGGAGATCTTCATGTGTAAATAATATTTTCTGTTGATCAATATTTGATGTTCTTTGTTTCAAACAGAGTTTCACAAATATTACTGGGACAACTAGAAAACATTTAATATCCAAAAATTCACATTCGCTACACTTCAAAAGGACCCTGTACTATAAATGAAAATAATAGCTGATGTTATTCTTGATTTGAACATCTTGCTGTTTGTTAACTGTGTAAATGAACACATTAGCTTTCATGTTGCATTTGATTCAATGTTGAACAGGTTACCTTTATTTTCAATAAAATATAAAAATTTCCTACAATCAGATAATTATTAGAACTCTTAAATTATGTTGCTTGAGCCATTTGAAGGCAAGATGCACATGCATGCACATGATTAGGATGATACAACCTACGGTTTTGAGCCTGCAAGTGTTTGCCCCCCCGCCCTCTATTTACTCACTGTGGTCCCCTCCAGCATCTTGGCCATGCAGCAGAGGAACCTGGGAGCCTTGCCCAACTGCGTTAGACATAGCAAAACATATCGAAACAAAGACTCACAAGGTTAAAAACAAATCAGGTAGGAGATGATATGAATTCATTATGAAACTCATATTTTCAGTTAACTGTTTTCAGATAACTTAACTGATAATACCACCTCAAGTTCAACAACTGCTACAGAAATGACTCAGCAGTGGTTTCAATACAAGTCTCTCACCTGAGCTGGTGCCATCATATTCACGAATGTAACCATTCTGGGGAGGTGGATATCCACCGCCGTTGGGTAGAGGAAGCATGGGCATACCAGGTTGGCCCATTAGCTGGCCACTGTATGCTGGCTGAGCATACATACTGGGAGCATAGAGGGTGGGAGCATACTGACTGGGCAAACCTTTCTTCACTGCTTTCCCTGCCTCGTACACTGCAAAAAATTGAAAAACAGTTGGTTACAAGTCTAATGAAAACATGATAGTAAAATTATGATTGTGTGGATCAGAAAAACACCTCATATGGCTCTGGTTGCAACAACAGCAATTGTTGAAGACCAATAAAATTTTAGGGTGAACTTAAAAGAAATAGTTCTTGCTGAGAGTTCGAAGAGAATGTTGATACCACTCCCATGTCTACACACAACAGTTGGTTATCTTATCTTACAATACACCAGAAAAACCACAACTTGTTGTTTTACCACATTTTTTGTACAAATTAAAACAAACAAAATATAACTCGTTGGTATGCTTTGGAGGTGCTGGTATGTGACTTTTTGTTAGCTTAGGATAGAGCCAGGCCAGCCGTTTCCCCCTGCTTCCTTGTCTTTATACTAAGCTAACCCAATTGGCTGCTGGTGGTAATTTCACATTTACTGTACAGACATGGCAGTGGTTTCCAACTTTCTGCAAGAATGCAGAGAAAGGTATTTTCCAAAATATAAAACTTTTGCTTTGAAAGTTAATTGTTTCATAGAGTGTAATTGTTCTTTTGATGATAATGACTCTAATTATGCTTTCTGTAACTTGTGAGGCATTTTTGTGAGGCAGATTTGCATAAACAATCCAGAGCTGAAGTAAGCCGTGAAATATAGGTAAATTCAGACAGGGTGATTT
>JAPMOB010142506.1:0-14717 GCA_029875015.1 Lepomis gibbosus | reverse complement strand
TTACTTAACTATTCCAAAGTTGATCTGGTTTAGAGTTTCTGCAAAAACGCTCACACATAAATTGAGTTGTACAGAAAAATAATTTTGACTGACTTGCAACATGCAGCAACAATGAAAAGCATGACGATTGTGATGTGATTGAACACAGTAAAACTCCTATAAACCACAATAAAACTCAACAGGCAATCAACTGTCTACTAAAAATCTAAAAATCATGCAGTCATTAATGCAGATAAATTACAAACTCATGCCTTTTATACTGTGTACTAAACTGCATGATAATGTCATGCTATTGGATTCAAAACTACTAGACTGACTTGAAAACCGTTGCACTGTGTTTCACATCACACAAACAAAACAAAGTGATGCACCAGCCGCCAAATAACAGACTGTGGAAGCAAGATATATTTAACTGTTGTCAGTTTTCTGTGTTGCATACCATTCCCAGTGCTGTGTAATCCCAGAGAGGTGTTGGTTCCCTTGGGATTGAGAGGTCACACTGCCAGTCTAGGACACACATTCATTTACTGTGTTTGCTGTAACCTTCCCCACACGTAGGCAGAACACATTGCCAGCACTGAAACACAAGTCCACCACTCAAGACATGTTTACTGGTGTGATTTTTTTTAAAAAACATGCCACAAGTACAAGTGTCAAGTACACAAACTATAGCGTAAAACTACTTCAGTAGTACTGCTAATGACCAGAGATGGGGACTCGAGTTTGAGACTCGGATTCGAGTCCGACTTAAGTCGCACACACAGCAACTTCAGACTCAGAGTCTGTGGGGTGTGTTGAATTACAATAGGCTAGTTAATAAGCTGTCATTAACTGCATTGCACATTACATGTTTGTGCTCTGTAAGTGAAAAACAGGTTACAGTTACAGAATTCCTGATAGCAATGTACTTTTATAAGCAGCCTGGATTGAACGCAGCAGGTGATAGAACATTCATTATAACCACGAGTGGCTTGTGACTTGACTTTGACTCAAGCTCAAAGACTTGTGAGCATCTCTGCTAATGACATCTGTCTCCACCTTACATTTAACTATTAACTGTAAGGAAAATACTCAATAATAATCATCATTTGACATAAACCTGCATTCACTGCAATCCTACATGAAATTAAGCTCTGTACCCAGAACCAGTGGATGCCATCATTGGAAATTCTAAATTATAATAAACAATTAACATTTTTAAAACCCAACTTTTCTTGCATATACTAAAACTCAAATCTTTCTCAACTTCCTCAGAAAAACCAAGGCTTTTCCAACGATTGTCAATAAATGAGGTGGATGAGGATGTACGTCGGATGGCACAGAAGATTTACGCCTCTGCCCTGAAAGAGGAAGACAACAAGAATGTTATGGCACTGTTCACCGTGCCCGAGGACTGTCCCATCGGTCTGCATGAGGACAAGCAGCGGGCGCTGAGGAAGGAGCTGGCTGAGCAGAATTCTCAGGAGACTGCTAAAAAGTAGGAAAGAATCAAACATGCCTCTTTCTGCACAGCATTTTCATCTTAAACCTCCAAGCAACGACAAAGTGGACATCAGGCAGATGTAAGCATTGGTTTGTTAGGAGGTTAATACTTGTCCTCTCCTGTGTGTCACTAGGAAGAGGAGTTTCATGTTGAAGCGTTCACAGTCGTTATCTCTGAACTCACCTGCCGGTGACTGGCCCCTGACTGTGGATTCCACAGTCCTCCCCCCAACATCACCAGAGCCCAGTCTCCCAGAGAGCTTTCCAGAGTTCCAGAGAGTAACCATCAGTGGAGATTACTGCGCGGGGGTAAACATGATTAAAACTCAACCACATCAATTATTTAAAAAAATGGCTGTACACATAGAAATACACATGCAACAACTGGACAAAAGAGAACAGCCATTGTAGAGATCCAGTGAGGCTGCAATGGTAATTTCATACCCCAAGAGATTTTTAGATTCTTACCACTTTTGGAGCAAAATAAAAACTTTAGTCTAAGGGTATGAGAGGAAAGGCTATGTTTTAATCCAAATTTAAAGGATGTATTCTCTGTACACTGGCAACTGTAGGACAATACCCAAAAAGAGAATGATAAAATTTTCAATAGAGTTAAATAACAGATTTGACTCTAGAAAAGGGACATTAATTAATCTCAATTCAAAACAGCTGAGACTGCGAATTGTGTGGTTGTTGAAATGCAATCTGCTGTTAAGAGCCAGTGTTGCTCAAGAGCTGAGGACCTCCAGTATGGCTGCCAGCTGTCACCTTACGTCAGGAAAAACCTGACAGCTATACTGGAAAGAGCATGAATTAAAGGTTCAGTGTGTAGGTTTTAGTGGCATCTAGTGGTGAGAGTTGCGAATAGCACCCCCTCTCCCCTATCCAAGCAAGTTGTATGGCTACGGTGTCTGAAACAGGACAAAAGATATGTGCACAGTGGCAAAGCACTATACAAAAAACACATTTTAATGCAAATGAGGAAAGTTTTCATTATTGGTCACTTGATAGGTACACGGTCATGTTATGTGTCACTATTAGCAATAAAAATAAATACATGTTTTCCACCAGGGCAGTATTCAACAGAAGTTTAGCTGCTTACCGTTTTATTGCCAATAATATTCACCAGCGGTTTGTCTCAGGAAGTTAAGGGCACATTTCTATCCACATTGCAAAGCCATAACAGAGCACAGTAGAATAACTACATTCAATCCAACAACATATTTTTTTCCACCAGGGCAGTAAAAGTTTAGCTGGCTGATCTGAGCTTTCATGCTGGAAGCTACCGTTTTTGCCAATTAGTGAACAGCTGACTGTTTAACAAACGTAACCGACAAAGCCAAACCACAGCGCTGGAGAACAACAAGGCTATGAAAGGCCATGAAATTAATCCAACTACATATTTTACACTGCTGACTGGGGAAACACGTCACTTCTCTCAGTGATTATGGCCAGCTTCTAGCTAAAACTATCAAACAACAGCTTTCATTTGCATTGCTAAAGCCCTACTAACTTAATTACCTGTCAACAACTTCAGCGCTGCTTTGAAAACATTTTTCTCACATCAAAGCCTTCCATCTGGGAAAATCTACACCGATTATGTCCGTGATTCTGCCTGTATCTGTCCCGACTCTGGCTGGTTTCATCTTATTAAGATCCACAGGTTGTCAGCTCGTTCTAAATAACATGTGAGCTCGTTCAGAAATATTACACACTGAACCTTGTTCCATACATGTAGTTTCAATTAATATTTACAATTCAAGGGCACATGAAGACAGACGGTTTTTAAAATAATTTCTTGGAGAAGAAAAATACAAAGTTAAAAGCTAAAACTTTTCCATGATCTTTCCAGATCACAGTTGACGATTATGAGCAGGCAGCCCAGACTCTCCTTAAGGCACTACTCATCAGAGAGAAATACTCCAAGCTGATCTACCATCACTTCCCCAGGACCACTGCCCGGTTCCTTCGCAATGCTGAAAATGAGAAGTGGCGAGCGGAGGATGAGGTCTTACCAAGTAAGCATTTTGAGAATTTTTCCCTCACTGGAAAAACTCTGGTTAATGCTCATGCTTTTTTTAATATATATAGTCTTTACTCTTTACCCTCTATGGGCTTGTAGAGGGTACAAGCCTGTGTACTTAAAAACTTCAAGGTAGACGTTAACAACTCCCCAAGGTATATTTCAGCAAGAAAAATCCAATCACCAAGTTTGAAATCCTGTTACATGCGCCGCTAAGGAGGGTGGAAGCTAAAGATAAGGGTGTTGAGGAAACTGAAAACACAATCTGTAGCTTAAATGAATTCATTTTTAAATTCTGGGTTGAATTCAGCAACTATGTTTTCAACTGTAACGATGAAAGGTTTTAAATTTGCTACCGCTCTGATTCGAGCTTCAACATGTTCAACAGTTCTTCAAGCAACAGCAGCTGAGGCTCATGGGTATTGAAGTATTTAGAACCATCCACCACGCCAAAAGGGCATATCAAAAACGACTTCTCGTAAGTAATTCAAACTGACAGCCATAAAAAACTATGGGATTGTTACATCATTGGGGAGAGTACTGTGTTTCTATGTTAAGAAACATTAAGAATATCATTTAAAGAAACCCCTCCCACTTGGCAGCTCTATTAGGGGTTAAGTACTTTCATGCTATACTGGGTTAGTGTAGCTATTTATCCAGCTCAATCAACCAACATCACATTCTCCTTACTAAGAAGGAAAACTGATGAAAAACTGTTTTGGTCCTATGATAAAAAGTATGGCATTTTGGCTCGGCTGGCAGTAAGCCATGATTAGCTGACAAAATGAAGACTACTTTCTGTGTGGCACTCTCACATCCAAGGTCAGCAAAACAACCAAGACTGAGAGTAGAAACAAGCACAGCCAATTTAAGAGACTGTGTGAACCAAGGTCAGTAGAACTACTCCTGACTACAGACAGAGATAAGCTTCCAGAGGCTTCTCCTGAGTGAAACCCAGCAAACAAGAGGTAGGAAAAAAAAATCTGTTACTAATTCTCAAAAGTATTAATACATAGATAGAACCAATTTGTACTGGTAATCTGTCCATCAAATGTACTGTACATTACATCAGAATAAATCTTCTCACTCTCATCATATCACTTTTTTGCAATTATCAGCCAAGTATGTGAGATTGGTGGAAATTGGACAGACCAGGGAAAAGGAATGACATTTTGTTTGGATTAGTGCAAAGACTGCAAAGTCTAACATAGGAACTAAATATATTACAAAAGAACATTCTAACATAATGTTCTTTTGTGAACATTTTTTTCTAACCCCAGTTGGGATTCATAGACAAAGTGCTATGAAAACACTCCCTTCTTAATGGAGAATAAAGAGGAAATGCTTTATTCCTCTTCTCTAACCACAGCCAGTAAAAAGTGAAGCTACAATAAGTATTTCGTTTAGAATTAACAGATGACTGGATAATATGCATAAACAACAAGTAGTCATTTCAACCACCAAATGAACAAAGCCTACAGGAACACAGATTTCAGCAGAACAGAAATTTCAAGAAGACAACATGGTATTTTACTGGCCGGAGATCTCAGAAACATACGGTCCAACCACTGTAATCTGCCCTCAGAGGCAAAGATGTTGACAAAATTTTAAGAATATGTCTCACAGATTAGGGGCCCTATTAAACACAACATCACTTTTGTTCTTTACATCATAAGTGTTGTAGCCAATTTTGAGGTGTGTAACATGTTGTGTGTTAGAGGTAAGTTGTATAGCGGTGACACTCTTTCACCTGCACACCAGGGGGCATAGGCTGGGAATCACGGTGGTAACAGAGGCCTTATGAGGAAGTCACAGGTGAATAGCGAGAGGGAATTATCATCTGGGGAAGCCACACAGTTTTTCAGCAGTGCTTGCGTGCATGTGTGTATGTTCGTGATGGATTTTGTCATGTCCTAGCGTTAGCATTGTGTTTACTGTTTTTTTGCATATGTACGTCCTCAATTTACATCCGTAATGCAAGCAGCAGGTTTTGTAAGTAATTTTATTCTGCATAAAATGAAGTGTTAACCGTATTCCATGGCAGAAGTGAAATTTTTTGCACCATTACGTGTTGGAGATGACTTCAAATTCCCTTAAGTGGCTATTTTTGTTGTACGGTCGCCATTACAATAAGATAGACTTAAATGCTACTTACAGTTTAAGGTGGCAAAACATAACATCACAAACCTGACAGGAATAGTGACTTTTTAGTATTAATCAGAATCAGAAAGAGCTTTATAGCAAAGTAGTTTTTTACACGTACGAGGAATTTGCTTTGGAGATAAGGTGCTACATGTAGACAAACATACAGTTGACAGAAGTGTAGAAATATGGAATAAACAAAGGCAAGTCATAAAAGAATAATAAAAGAATAAAAGAATAGAGTATAATACAGAGTGCAAAGAAAGATAACGTGGCAGATTTACATGTTCATTACTCTGGGTTTGTGCTGTGCAGAGGATATTGTATTTATATAAATATATATAACTGACAAGATAAAAAATAAAATAAAAATATAGAAGAATAACAATTAAGAACAATATGAGCAATAATGCCAGGTTTGTGCAATGATGCGAAATGAAAAAAATATTTACATGTGCAAAGACATTTAGAGTATTTGAAAGTGGGGAGTGTCAGTGGGGGACCCAGGCCTAGTTAGACCCAGATCAGACAGATTTTTTTGCAGTGAGTGTTCAGCACACCATATAGTTTTGGGCACCTGCTGCGCCTTGCGTTTTTGAAGAAGCACTCTGAGTGTGAAAAAAAAATCAACTCTGGTAGGGCTGCACAATTAATCTAATCACAATTGAGATGTTGTCATGTACGATTACATAACCACAAAACTTGTGTGATTTAATAAAACAGTAAAAATGTGTGAGACACTCTGTTCTGTGTGCGCTGCAGTCTGCTCATTATCCCACATCAGGCTCTCGCGTGTGCCCTTAAAAACAGATAGACCTACGTGCATTGAGAAAAATTATTTATGAGCAGTGTGCAACCTACCATAACTCCCCTTCCCGCACCGCTACTAACATAGTCGGACTCGCCACCGGAGAAATACCGGTGCTCCAGTAGCTCTGTGACAGAGACAGAGACATCGGCAGCAATACACAATAACTTGTGCATATTGATGGATTTTTAATTGTGCTACCATCTGTAAAGAATGACTGGGCTACAATATTATTTGCAATGGTCTTTTCAAGCCTTTTATCATGGTAAAATAGCCATTATGATGTACTTCATAATAGCATGATAATGTAAATGTCTTGAATATAGTGTCTCCAGATAGTGTGATATTGATATGATTATTTCTCATTTGCCGTTTTGTTTATTTAATCCCATTGTCTTTAGACATCTGGCCTTGCCCTCGTGAAGGGGAGGACCCATACTCCATGGAGGGTATTCCTGAGGACTTGAACTATGAGATGCAGATAAAGGATGGCATAATTCATGTTTACAACAATGCAGAGGCCCTGAAACAACAGCAGCCTCGCAGTCTCCCTTACCCAGACCTTGAAACCTTTGCCCTAGACCTGAGCCAGGTCCTCGTAATGATAGCTGACGGCCCAACGTGAGTACCCAAACGTTTTGAATATCCTTAACAATAGGTAAAAATTAACATTTTATAATTTTTTACTTTGTATTTCACAAAATAGTGTGGCTAGTTTTCCCCTTCCTAAAATATGGGGACAGTAAAGTTTGTAAAACTGGAGATATCCTACATTTTCCTACATGAAATGTCTGGCTGATCTTGTTTTGTGTTGCATCAAAGGAAAACCTACTGTCACAGGCGGTTGAACTTCCTGGCCTCTAAGTTCTACCTTCATGAAATGATGAATGAAATGGCAGAGACAAAAGAGCTGAAATCTGTTCCGCACAGAGACTTCTACAACGTCAGAAAGGTTGGTTGGTATTTTTCCATCTAGTTCAGTATGCAATGCTACTTCAACCTGAGCACTTAGGCTGTTAAATTATTTTTAACTTTACTGCCTTCAGTCTAAATAAACTTAAGTTAATGGATTTACTGTAACTTGTCCAATAAAGTCATTCACATTGTCACCATTTTTCCAAACACAGGTGGACACACATATACATGCTGCTGCTTGCATGAACCAGAAGCATCTGCTGAAATTTATCAAGACCACATACCAGACAGAAGCAGACCGTGTGGTCATGGAGAAGGGCTGTCAGAAGCTCACACTGAAGGAAGTCTTCAAAAACCTAAAGATGGACCCCTACGACCTCACCGTAGACTCTCTGGACGTGCACGCTGTAAGAACAAATTCATAACTGTCAAACATTTAAAAAGCTGAAACAATTCCAGTAACATTTATTTAGCTGGACTGTCGAGGCCTGCATCAGGATTTACTTGTACAATTGATCTAAAATGACTATGTCCTTGAGGTAAAATGATCAGGTAATCACATAACCATGTGACCTCAAGAATTATTTTGTCATTTTCAAAGAGCTGCTGCTCATATCACTAACCTGTGCTTTTTGACACAATGATACAATTATGGGTATTCATGCATTTCACATGGTGTTATGCAATCATTTTCTACATTCCAAGGTCCTCTTAATGTGTAATATGAAAATAATCAATTGTCAGATTGTTGGAATAAGAATGTGCTTGTCAGTCCATCAGATTCACTCCTCATGATTCACTGTTCTAGGGAAGACAAACATTTCATCGGTTTGACAAGTTCAACTCCAAGTACAACCCTGTGGGAGCCAGCGAACTGCGAGAGATTTACTTGAAAACAGACAACTACATCAAAGGAGAATACTTTGCCCGTCTCATCAAGGTGTAGTATAAGTTAAAGCACTAATATCACTTTAAAGGCCAGGCATAACGGTGGTTTCGTTTATCTGGTCTACTTAGATTTCTGTTTAAGTTGATGTAGGACGTAGCAGACAGATATATGAGAGCAGACAGAACTCCAGAGAGCAATAAGAATGACAATGAGAGTTATTAAAATAATCAGTGAAGCAAATTCTTCAAAAAAAAAGAGACATTTTGATTCACCCTAGAATTATGACATTGCTATATGGACATAATGTCATGTATGCGTTTCCTACAGATGGCCTACGTGCCAAGCGCAGATGCCAGGAGCTTTTTATTCCCATTACCTGCAACTCTGCCCTCACAGACCCAGGCCTACTAAACATGTCAGAGTATATCAGTGTTTCTCCTAGGATGGAGTTGTAGCAGCACAGGTGAAGCGAATTTTTTTTGTGTGCCTGTGGAGTATAGTATGTTTAAATATAAAACCCTAACATAACATGTCTCAGCAGAATTGTTCTTGTGTCCATGAGCATGCGATTAACATTAGAATAGCTTAAAATTTCAGTGTTTTCCCATAGTTTTATGTGAGCTTTAGATTAATGTTTTGATGATGGTCATGGTAGTCATGATTAGGGGGTGGAGGGTTTGGGGATTGTCCCCCAATACAGTTTTACCAGTGAAAAATATGTAATTTCACATCATATTGGGCCATTATTTTTACCAAAACTCTGAACAAATAGTTGGGGAAAGCAAGAGCAGATAATAAATAAACAACACGCAAAGATCAGTCTACTGGGGAGGAACTGCAACCTTTAGATTTGGGGAAAGTACTTTGGTTGGTTATGATGTTCTCCACAGTGATCTTACATTTATGGCACATAATGTTTTGGGCATCACCCCCTAAAACTCCTTTAATATGACCTCAGAATCATTACAGATACAATTGTTCATGTTTGCCTTTTGTGTTTTACAGTTTACAGTGGCATTTCTCTGTATAGACATTAATATAAAAAATAGGCAACATCAGAAACCACCTCCCTTCTGAGATGAATTTTATTTGCACATTAAAATTAAAAAAAGAAACATCTCATTAGCTTAAAAGGACTAGTTTGTATCACTCATTTGCTTTACTAACCTCAGGTCCTCCCGTCACCTCCGTCCTTTCTTTTCCTAACAACCATTTTTTCCTCTGAAAAATAAATTAGGATGAACCAGTATGTACAGGTAAGAGTTGTACACTACACCAGTTTTGTCTAAGTTTGTGCCTGATGTTCTCAACATTGGAAAAGTAGGTAAAATACAGTCACCACTTACTTTCTTTAAACTGAGCTAATGTTAAGTTATATAGAGCCATAAAATGTAGCCTACTTTAGAAGTTTTCCTGCTTAGCATATAGGGAAAACAGTGTATATCTGTGGTTGTAGCGAAAGTTGAGTTCAATTGTCATTTAATGAACACATACATATACCTTAAGATAGTTAAAAAAAAAACTAATCTGTACACAGCAATAATGTGTAGGGCTTTTAACTTTAACTAGCTTCTTCTCCAAACATGTATATATTTGTTCATAATATAATGGTTATCTTCAGTGTATTTTTGACATACCAAAGACTTGAATCATCTATCATAACTGGTTTATGTTTCAGGAAGTGGCCAAAGATCTGGAGGAGAGTAAGTACCAACATGCTGAGCCCCGTTTTTCGATTTACGGCCGCTCTGCCAGCGAGTGGGAGAGTCTTGCATCCTGGTTCATCCAACATAAGATGCACTCACCCAACATGAGATGGATGATCCAAGTTCCCAGGATCTAGTAAGTGATCAGTAGAAGGAGAGGAAAACTATGACACAGCAAGCATGTTTTTTTATACAACAAGATAAACACGGTTCTACTAAAACAAATGGACCTTTTTTGTTAGTAGAACCGTCTGGGTAAAGAAGACATTTTTTAAAAAGCAACATGACACCAACTGTTACAAAATTATTGTAGCCATGCCAGTAAGCCATATACACGGTTAATGATAAACCAATGACTCATCTTCACAATTTTTATATTGTTTTCTCTTTTGAATAATGATTAACATTCATGAATTAAAACCTCTCATAATATATGTGTTAACTTCAGAATTTTTTAGAGTTACAGATTATAAAATCAAACCCATCCAACAAAACAATGTTTTTCTGAGCCAGTGAAACTTTGTAACGTTGACCTGACAGTAACTGGAAAGACTGGTGAAGGTCCAGCTTAATCAAAATGGCTTTACTGATTGCTGCCAGTGTTCTGTCGATTTATGCTACCTATCGAGATGTGCTACTTAGCAGTTCTGCATATGACCCACAAGCATGGGTGTGTTTCCATGCCCATAAATCTGTTGCTGTTGGGCATGCCACCGAGACAGTGGCTGATTGTCAGCAATATCAAAAAATAAAATCATTATTATGGTAGTCTGTCAGTATCAGAATATGCTACCCCTGATATCTAAAATAAAGATGTCATAGTATAGTATTATAACATGCTCCCCATCTCCTTACAGTGCAAACGGAGTGAGTAGTGGTGCAATATAAAATGAGTAGTGGGAGCATTATTTGATAGGGGATATTAGTCTATCAGACTATGCTAGCCCTGAAATTATATTATAATATAATCAAAAAACAGAAGCCATAATACTTAGTTATACCTGTATGGGATTGGAAAAGGGAACACATAAGGTAGCATTTTTCGATAGGGCAGAGCGACTCGATACTCTGCTATCGATTTGTGCTACAGTAGCATTTTTCGACAAGGCAGCATAGAACGTCAGAACACCAGCTGTACAGTTCAGGTAGAGGGGGTTGACGTGAACTAATTATTTTGCTGGCCTGATTAGTTATATGGGAAAATTTTCTCTGTTTGATGGTAAGGGTGTTGTAAAGATGACATGTTGCAGGTGAGTATTCAATTAGTGCCCTGAAAACCAGGGTTAAAATATCCTTGCTGATATTAAAAGTCCTGAGCTTCAGAGAGTCGGTGTGTTGGGAAAAGGACAGGGAGGTATCTATCTCTGTCCCAAGCTATTTAAATGGCCGTCCACGTTCCACACGCTTGCCTTCAATATTGAGTGGTTCGGAGAAAAAAAAAGGTGCTTGTTGTGTTTTTGTCTGTTTCTGGTCTTAGTAATGTCGAGCTCAAGGGAGCTTTCCAAAAATGTTCGGAACAGAGTCTAATTACATGACGTAAACTGGCAAACATGAGCCTGAGGCACACTAGTTGGAATAGTGTCGACATTAACATCTTGACAAAAACATACAATAAAAAGCCAGAAAAGTCATACACACAGCATATATACAGACTGAGCTCCCTTGAGTCACACTGCCATCTTTTTTTGTCAGTTTTACCAAAACATTGCTTCTAAACCATGTTCACAACAAAGTAAGAATTAATTACATTAATTAATAGGCTTTTATGAAAAAACAATTGCTTAAATGTTTGTGTCAGTTATGTCGGAAGATGAGCTGAATTTATTCCTTTTGTCTTACAGTGATATTTTCAAGTTGAAGAAATTAGTTCCACACTATTCCAAGATGCTGGAGAACATTTTCCTCCCCCTCTTTGAGGCTACAGTCAATCCGCAAAAGCACAAAACAATGCATGTATTCTTGAAATACGTAAGTACTTCTATGAAATGGGGAATCTGGGAACTTTAAAAGTGAAGTAGCATTTCTTTTAATTTTGCTCTGTGATTAATCAGTGATGTTTAGTGGCACTCTTTTGGGGAACTGACTGAGCAGACAAACAGTAAAAGAAGAAGTTGAACTACTTTTTTTAGACTGATGAAAAAAAATAATCTGCCTGCATTGTCTGTGTTGTTCTGTAGGTCACAGGATTTGACAGTGTGGATGATGAGTCCAAACACAGTGACCACATGTTCTCTTACAAAAGCCCAAAGCCGGAGGAATGGACCACAGATGATAACCCTCCCTACACCTACTACCTGTTCTACATGTATGCAAACATCATGGTGCTTAACAACCTGCGCAAGTAAGTCCTGCATGTTGTGATAACTATTATGCAAAGGATTCCAGATCGGTTTTATGACATCGAATTGTAAAGCCAATGCACACCTCCGTCATTTTTTACTACTGGTAGTGCATAGAATCATCATTTGTCCTTCCCCAGGGAGAGAGGACTGAACACCTTTCAGTTTCGTCCCCACTGTGGCGAGGCCGGCTCCATCACCCATCTGGTTTCCGCCTTCCTCACAGCTGACAACATCTCCCATGGACTCAACCTCAAGAAGGTGCAGACCTGAATTCATACCAGGGTTTGACACTTAAAACCCTCTTAAACCCGAGCCCTTTCCCCTGGAAAAAACACCTAAAATAACATACAAATTAATCAGGTATAACTCCACAACCATTATGCCTATAAAGATATTTCTGGTCTCGATAGATTAGAAAGTAATCCACTGTAAGTAAACTTTCTGTTACCATTTCGGATGCAATGGAGAAGCAATAAAGGAAAATATAAGATGTTCAAGCTCACTATCTATATTTCAATGTAGGGCTGAAACGATTCATTGATTAATTAAATTACTAAAAAGGATCAATGCAATTTCTTTGCATCGATTCTTTTAGATAATATATAGCGCACTGTTTCGCACGGACACTTCGCACTTACGCTGTGATCATGAGGTGCTCTAGTCAGGATTTTTTGGGTCAATCACAGATTGCTGAAAGCAGTATCGACCAATACAGATCACCCATCACTGGATCTATTTGAAGCCTTTTATCTATCATGTAGCATTATACAGTATATTTATTTAATTAGTCCTAAAAACAATGCATAAAAATTACAAAGTGAAAAAGTATCATGAAATGACAACTGTTTATTTTTATTGCCAGGAAACATAGGCAACAAAAAACACTCTTAGAGACATAAACCATAGCCTCTGCGAACATCTTATAGATTAACAAATATAGCTTTCCTGTGGAATAAACTACAAAAACAGAACAAACAGCATCTTTATAAATTTACTTCAACTATAAAGGTTGTAGCCAAAATATTTTGTAGATAAAGGAGCACAGGGTCAATGATAAACTCTGAAGTAGTAAATGTTATTTACACAGTACAAAATATTTTAATAAAAATACTGAAACTAAAACTCTGTCAGTAGCATCGTGTTTTTGCTTTACATGACTGATAAGACCAAATTGGAGAGCCAAATGTAAGTCTGTGTCATCGTTTTATAAGTCCTCCATTTCTGCCCATTGGGTCAGCTGTGTTTTCAAACAAAAACCTTTGGATTTGCTGTTTTAATCTGGACAGGAGGCAGAAATGTAACAAAAGGTCTCCTTTTTAAAATTAAAACAGAGAGAGTCAGCTGATTGAGTGGCTCCTCTCTTGGCATCAGGAAACTCTGAAGGACACTGAAGGATCAGTCTCTCTCTGCCTGATGGGCTGTGGGTCAAGACAATTAAACCCTGTTAGCGGGCGGCGTGTGTGAGATTAGCATGACCGCGACAGTTTCACATGATTGCTCCTGCTTGTTGCTCGCTCTTCTGATTGCTGCTCAACTCTTACTGTAAATGATTAACTTGGCGCATCAATCGCTTCCTTGATCCAACCAATCAAACTAGTTAAAGCCATTATCGGCCGATTACAATCGGTGACTGATTGATCGGAGCATCCTTACTGTGATCAAGTGAACATGACATGATTATGATGGCTCTGTTTCCAAAGTGGAGGAAGAGAGAGAGAAAATAATGAAGGACGAGGAAGAACATGTCTAAAGTATCGGATTATTTCAAGCTAAAAGAAAACAACTCTGTAATGTTACAGCCTGTCCACCGTAAAATGAAACTTATGTGACCACAACAGCATCTGATCAGAAAGCACTCAAGTCCACAGTAGGGTTGGGCAATGTCAACAAAATTTCCATCAGATGTTGTCTACAATGAAACATTGAGATGGACGATGTCATCGCGCGCGCATGTGCGGGCCAACAGTCGTCTTGAGTGCATGTGTTCTTGCACAGACTTCACTCGGTACAAAAAAAATTGGTAGACAAACTTACATTGCATGTCGCGGTGAATATTTTATGAGTGAACAAGGTAAAGCAACAGTGAACAAACAGGGTGCAGATGTTGGTTTCAGTTGTTTGACAGGCCGCATCATTAATAAGCTGACATGCGGCTCACCTGCTGCCGTGATAACGGATCGTGGCAAGGCAAGTTTATTTGTATAGCACATTTCAACAACAAGGTAATGCAAAGTGCTTTACATACAACATAAAAGCAACAGGGAAATATAAAAGTTTTAAAGCAATATAAAATATAATAAAAGTTAGTGTTACAATCAGGGTTAAAAGAGTTAAATATTTAATTAAAAGCAATGGTAAAAAGAAAAGTCTTCAGTCTTAATTTAAAAGAACTGACTGTTTCAGCAGACCT
>JAPMOB010142354.1:0-12832 GCA_029875015.1 Lepomis gibbosus | reverse complement strand
CCCCCCCTTGAGGAAAAAGAAAAGCTTTAACAACAAAAATACTACTACTACTAATTTACTCCTAATAATAACAAGAATAAGAATAATAACAATACTATCTCCTTTGTTTATGCAGTAATTGCATTATTTAATACCTGCTTATCCGCGACCCTGTACGCAGGATAGGTGGTTGACGATGGATGGATGGTTGCATTATTTATTTCTCAAAATGCCTAAAAGTGACAGATGTGATGTACAGTGTTTTATTTTTGGTTTGATTTTTTTTGTCTTTGGGGTATTTGTCTTGGTGTTTAACTCAGTTCATAGTATCAGATCCCTAACCCAGTCGGCCCGGATCAAAATTAGTCTACTCTGGTTGGTAAGGGTCTACAGTACAACTACAGTTATGTCCAGCACAGAAGTTGTTGGAACATGGTCAGGGTGGATGATGGGCATACAAAGTGTAGTCAGCGTGTAGTTATGGTTAGGCTTTAAAAACACTAAGGGTTTTGTAGGAAAACATATTAAAGGCTGCCATCACTGCCTCTGTTAGGGAATGCTTTGGTCAATGACACTTTGGATCAGGTCTGAATCTTCTCAGCTCTTTCTTGGGTCAACATACATGGAGTTGGGATCAGTTCCAAAAAAGAAACCGGCAACGAAAAACATTGAAAGTAAATGGAACTGCACAAAAAAGAAAAAAAAAAGAAAATGTGATATAGGTGCGTTGGAGCAATTAAATCACGCTAGGGCACGCGTAGCTAGCTATCATTAGTTAGTGTTACACATGGCTGTAATAAACAAGATGTATGGGGTGCAAACTAGAAACAAAACCAGTTGCATTGACCTGAAGACCATGGATCTGATAAAAAAAAAAAAATTTCTATGTGGTTCAAGGGAATTGAAAAAATATTTTTTTTGCGAAATTAAGGAAGTTTTTTTTCAAATTTTGCTGTTTAAATCAATCAACACCAGTGGCAAGTAAAAATATATTTTTTCAGCCATTTAAAGAAATGAATCAGACAATTTACACACACACACACACACACACACACACACACACTGTGTGACGTCTGTCAAAGATAATATATGTGGGTTGAGGGGAAGTACTATGATTGGGGTGGGTGCAGGGACGCAGAGGCTAAAGTTCTCTTCAGTGAGGAGAATTGGTTTGACCATTTTACACCCCTTTACACGAAGGCCCTCACGCACACACATACAGCATTCACATATGTCACTGGGAAGACACAAGGGACTGAGGCTCAACCTTGGGAGGAAAAGCTTAAATGCTGGTTGTTGGGCCAAAAGAGCAGATGATAACAACATCCCTCTAAATCAGTTGCTTTTCTTTCTGTCAGGCCTCCTATCAATCCTTCATTCCCTCGATGAATTGCTACTCCTGTCCTGTTCTCAATCATTCATTCACTTTTTCAAGCCGTCCATTCTGGTGTTGTGTTTCACTCTCGTCCTCTCTCTCTTTTTGCATGCTATTCCTGGCATATTGTCCTCTTTCCCAGATGGTGGCTGATCTGGGAGACGTCTCACTCCTCTCCCCACATATGGAGCCCCTTCACTGGGCAGAGAGACTCTTGATTCCCCCCAACCCTTGGCGGGCTGAGGCAAAGCCAAAGCCCGGATCAGCTCCCTGTGGAGGACACATCCCTCTTACCGGGTGGCCAGGTGTCCCAGCGCCAGGAGGCTGGGCTGGAACAATGCAAAGATACACTGACTTACAAATCCGAATTTCTGCCATTTTATGGAAGGTATGGGCTACGTGTGGTAACAGATCCACCCCATGTGGCCTGCTGAGTGTGAAACGCCAATTAACAATTTCCCTCATTGGTTCCTAAAGCCATCTGATTATGGTTATATCATTTCATTAGAATATACTGCATGTTACTTTAATTTATTAAATTTCTTGATTACACAGATAAATACGAACCTCTCGGGTGTTAGAATAGCTGGGATACATGATACATATTAACGTTTTCCACTCTATGCATATGTAGATGACGAGATGTTTGTACAAGATTGAATGCACGGGTTGTTGCTGAGGGACTTCATGGGAATGTGCAAGCAATTGGATTCTCTCAGCCTATTAAAATGCAGCTATACACAGGGCTGTCTTAAATGGATAACTAACATGCTTGGCGCATAGGGATAGCAATAAATGACTGTGGGCAACAGGGAAAGAGAGACCGGCTGCAAAGCTGAGACATTAGACAAGTGAGGTTGCCGGAGAGACAAATGCAGCCGTGTTCATAAAGTTTTACTGGAATATAAAATTCGCTGATTGTTTATTATCCAAGTGAGAGGGAGTTAAAATTGGCCAACAAAGCCACTGTGAAGAGCTGGTTATTAATTGCTGTGTGCTTTGTTACCACCATGGGTGTAATGAACAGGAGTAGATTGTTTTAATCATGTTTGGCATGATCTGATGAGCTCTGAAAAGTTGATGTTACACACTGATGGATTTCTGTAGGAATTAGCACTCAAGAGAGATAGCAATTAGAGAAGTGGCAAAGAAAAAGAATAACAAAGAATAAAAAAACTGAAAAAAAATCAACTGGAAGGATTATAGAGACAGGAAGTTGCAGGGAAATGAAAGTGTGGTACACTGATTGAGAAAAGGCACACATGGACGAAGGTATGGCTCATGCTCTCTCTCACACACACACACGCCGACCGAGTGAGCAGCAGCGCTGTGGAGTGTAAGCAGGTGTCCTATGGGAGAGAGTGTACCATTAGCAGATCATTTCCCTCTCCGCTCCAGCAGGCCCTCCTCTATCATACCTCCGCTGTCAGCACTGCCTCGGAGGATTACTGAGAAAGAGAGAACGGGAGAGAGCGAGAGAGGGAGAGACTGAGCAAACGTGTGGGGAAGGAGAGTAGAGTGTGAAATTGAAACTTGCATAGCCCCTATGTGCCCTCAAAACTGTGATTATTACCCGGTAGGCATTTTTTTTCTTTCAATCCATATTCCTCCTAGGAAAATCTAACCAGAATATAATGTACATTGTGGAACTGAATGTCCATATTTACGATATGGTCTTTTGACCATGTTACCAGAGGCTACTATAAAGTAAAAATGGCAAACATAAGATATAGCTAGTGACAGAGTTGTACAGACCTTCAAATGCTTGTCCCCAGCCATGCAGGAGACGCAGCTAAAAAATATTTCTGTAGTTTGTTGTTTTGGCGAAGTGGGTCAGTCGGTGACACCTCCCGTGATCCCTAACCCTTTGTCCCTCTTGAGAGCACCGCTAGCTGGGGGCAAAGTGGTGGCCTGGCTGGCAACAAGCCCACTGTCATCAGAGATAAGGACACCTCTCCATAGCCAAAGCCCAGGGACAGAGGGAGGAGAGGCTGTCGAGATGGAAGGTCAAACAGGAGTGGGTGGAACGACAAAGGGTGAGAGGGGTGAGAGTGGCGTTATGAAGTGGGAGGAGAGGGAGATAAAGGAAGGTACAGGAAAGCCCAAATCCAGCACAGCCCTCAGCAGCTGGCCCTTACAGACATGTAAATGTGGATATAGAAATATTCCGATAAAACGGTGCAAAACGGTGGCAAGCTATAAACAGTGTGGTAAGCAGGGTTGCCCTTTAAAACGTTACAACATGGATGGAATCATACACGTTAGTGTACATATTGCACACATGTAATGTAGAGGGCAGGTTTTGACAAGAATAAAGAATGCATGTAGTAACAAAAATTATGTATCTAGGGTTGTGCACAGAGAACCAGTTTCAAAGTTCATATTCCAAATGAATCATTTAGAAAATATCAGTTCATTAAAAATTCAAATTTCACTTACACTAGTTTCACCTACCTTATATTGACCAGGACCTGGCTATCTGTCTGTGCTCCAGGCCACATGTCTCTGCTTTAGCAATACATTTGCAAGCACAATGCCCCATAGTGAACGAAAAAAGAATGAACAGATTCTTAGTGAATCATTATAGCAACCATTAACCAAATAAAGTGTATGACAAAATTGTCCAGGTTCCATAAACGGTATGAAGTGAACTGTGAATATGAATCAATATGGATTGTTTAAAAGATGCAAATGTATATATATATATATATATTTTGTGAAACAAACATCAAAGCACCCATGAAACCAACTGCAGCCATACTTTTATGTAAGCCCACACACTTGCGATGTGTTGACATGTCAGGATATGACACAGTTCTCCTATCTCCCGGCGTGGGCCCTGGACAGTCCTCTAGAAAAACTGCAATTTTATCACATTTGCTCCCCAGTTTGGCATATCCCAGCTACTGTGCCCTGACTACTTCTTCTGTCTGTATGACATGTCCTGTGTGTGTGCTGATGGACTGCAAATGAAATGCCGCTCTGGGACGTAGCCGGTGTGTGTTGCGTGGGTACTGCAGAAAAACATTTCAAATGTTGTTAAACATAATCTGGAATTCAGCAGATTCATCTAATACCAGTGTCTGGTAATAGATTTTGTATATAATACAGTATTCGCTGTAGTTGTGGCTATGTCCACACGGAGAGAACCCTTTGGCAAAGGAAGGCCTCTGAATGATCAAGGCTAAAAGCAGATTTGCAGTATGTAAACAGTTACCAAAAAAGAAACAGAACCTCTCCCGCATACATATTGCTTTGAGTTGTTGGCAGGCTAGAAAAGCACAATATAAATGCAGGCCATTTACCATTACATAGTATTTGATCTTGAATAACATTCTCTCAGTAGATAGGAAAAATAATGGCTTCAGACAAATAGCCTGTATAATATTTGTGGGTTGTCAAACCACAGCGTCTCTGTCACAGCCAGCTATTGATGAGCCATCTTGCAAAGGTAAATGATTAGAGGTGGAGACCGCTCTTGTGGAGTCACTGAAATATATCACATTAAAGCTAGAGCAATACATCTTCATCTGAGGCTGGGTCTTAAGTGTTTGAAACATGTAGTCAAGAAGATTTCATAATATTATTGCTGGCACAAAAAAAATCATTAAGGGTAAAGGAAAATGTAATTTGTTATTCACATAAGCCCCTGAAAGCAAATAGCTTCAGAAACTAGGCAGCGATAAGAATGCTAATCATTATGGAGCATAGGAGTTAAAGTGTAATTTAGATGGTAATCCATGTGTACTGCATTCTGGTTGGTGTAATTTGACAACTGTCTGCAAAGAGGTCAGCCAATCACAAGTTGTTTTGAAGAGCCACTCCTTGAAAAGGTGCAATTCTGGGTCTTCTCGTTTAGTGAAATTTCCCTCCCAGCTCTGACTGATGCCTGAGGCCTAGCTTGGAGCCTGCTGTAACAATGGCAGACTATTTCCACCCCGTTGAAACAGACAGAGGGAACTGCATCGGCAGCTTGATCTTATATTCAATTTATGATTCATGGATAACAAGAAACATTAGCTTTGTGTACCTAGTCATTTATTTTACATATTTAGAAAGTCCAAGGACCCGGCAAATATGTAGCATGACACTAAATCACAAAGGTCATGAACAAAGAAAAATTCTTTGCTCGTGAATTAGTCAGAATAATGTAGACATGCAGCCATATGTGCTAGATCAGGTGCTGTATGCCATGTAGGGTCAGTGCTGCCAAGGCTGACCTGACAGACAGAGTGGCTGTCCATTGAGGGGAGCAGAAATAAAAGCTTCGACCCGGATCAGTGAAGCATCTGACACACTAGCCTGAGCTCTTTGGGTCTCTGAGGCAGGAGCTGCCTTACTGTCACTCACTGTATGAACACACACAGTCACCAAAGAGGCAGCAACAAAAGCATGCTACACTGACTCAAAAAAGGAGATTTAAAACTCTGAAAACCTCTTCTCTCAATCAGCTTCTTATTATGAGCGATCACGAAATATTTTCTACAAAAGTTTGAACAGCTTTGCTTTTTTTGCCATGCAAGGTATATTTTAAAGTGGCCTTTTATTGTGGCACACACCTGTACAATACCCATGCTGTTTGATCAGCATCTTGATATGCTACAAGAGAAAGTCTTACATCTTTGACTTCAGCTCATGGTGAATGGGGGCAAAAACAAAAGTGTTGCGTTTATAATTGTGTTCAGTGTAAGTCAAACATTTCAAAATTAAACAACCATTCCAGCTTTTGATGAACTGTATGCCATGACCTTGGATTTGAGTGTGGAGCTTTTCTGTTATTTTGTTAAATGTCCAATTCTGTTTTACCCATTGTCTCTGTGTGTTTTCTGTTGTATGTAGTTAGATATATCCTTGTGTATTATCTGTGGCTTTACTTCCTGTTTTATTTTGGTGATTGGGGTTTTTTGCCTTGCTTTGTTTCCTGTCTACCAAGATTCATGCGTCTCACCTGTGTTTAATTGCCCTGCCTGCTTGTGTGTGTGTGTGTGTGTGTGTGTGTGTGTGTGTGTGTGTGTGTGTGGTGTTCCCCTGTGTATATTGCCCTAAGATGTGTTCAGTCCTTGTGGTGTCATCGTCTAATGTGAGTGTTGTCTGAGCTTGTTTCCTTGTCACTGGATTGTTCCCCTTTTGGATTTCCCTGTGTTTTGGATTACCCTATTCTCTGTCCTGGTTCTGGTGATTTGGATTATTTCTGCCTTGTTTTACCTTAGTTTGGACTGTTGTATTATTTGTTTTGGATCATCTGTTTGTTTGCACTATGTTCGGTTGATGTTATGTTACTTTTGTTTCGACTTGTTTAGTTTGGATAAACCCCCTGATCAGCAAAGTCCTCGCCTATGTCTGGATTTTGTGTCCACACTCAGTATTCCTGCCTTAGTACTCAGCTATTGTGAAACTGTACACCAGATTGATGATTGTTGCTTATTCACTCATAACTAAATATGTTATAGAGAAACACAAGATACTGTACATAAGATTTAGAAAGAAAATTAATTTGAGGGGAGAGGATTATATCACAGTAATTTGAGAATCTGTTAGGAGAGCAGATGTATAAAGTAAAAAAGGGAAGACTTTAGGAGACGCATGTGAAGCACCACAGAAACAAAGTGCAGTATTCAATTCAGCACTTTATTTTGTCTTTTGTCCCTTCATCTCTACCCTCTTTTCTGTGTGTGCCCCCCAGCTCTCCTGGTTACCTTGTAACCACCTCCTCACTCAGGAGAGAGTGTTGTGGCTCTTCTGTGAAATAAAAGCTCATAGCCTCTTTTTATTCTTTCCCGTATATTTATGAACATTTTCCCTCCATTTCAGGCGCCCTTCCTCCCTAGCCTCATCTCCCGATTTATGACATTTTTATCAATGTGTCGTCTTTTGTTTCTGCCACAGACACTTCCCAGCCTGTCTTTTGATGTCTACGTCCCCTTTTCCCCTGTTTTCCTCCTCCTGCTGTCCTTTGCTGTATGTTTCTCCTCCCCCTCTAGTCCCTCAGCTCTTATCATCATAGTGTTTATATGATTTTGAGGGTTGATAGGAGGACCCTGGGCAATCTCTTATTCAGCCAGACTTTCATTTTCCTCTGCCTCATACATCAATCTGCAACTCACTTTGTCTTTGTCCAGAGAGTTACAAAAGAGACAGCTCCAGCCAGAGTATATTTATTTATCTTAAAATAAATTTGCTTTTCCAAGCCAGGGTCAGGTGCTCACAATAAGGGGACACTGAAATGTTATTGCTTCTCCTTTACTTTCTTCTCTCCCTCCCCATTTCACTGCTTTCATTGCTTTCTTGGTCCCAGTATACAGTATTTATTTGACTTAGTGTGAGCTCTTTTATTTAGTTGATCTTTGAACCTTGCCTTTATTAAGTCTCCTAAGTGATGGAAGTTAACCATTGGCTGTGAAACCCCCCCACCCACCCAAGTTGACAGCCATTTGATAGGGATTGCAGAGCCCCATTGAAATGTTCTAAGCAATGAGAAATTGCATGTGTAATTATAAAAAAATCTACAAATTATATTGTTCCAAACAAATTATATTATAAACAAATTATATTTTTTAATTATATTATATTTTTATATTTAAATTATATTGTTCCAAAAATAAAATAACTTTTTTTAATGTAAGTAATGGGTAGTGTTTGCTGCTTATCTTTTGTATCAAAGAAAAAAGTACACAAACATTCACAAATTATGCATAATCACACAAGATTGTCATTGTCAAGTCCCATATTACAACCACCTAGGTGTTCCGTTGTTTTGGCTGATTAGACCTCTTCTCGAGATTGGGTGGGCGTGTATACACTGTGCCTGAATGACGTTTCTGCAACTCTCCTGGTTTTGCCTGCTTTCAGATGTCTTTTTTTTTCATGACATCAAATAAGAAAAAAGAAAGTGGTTTAACCATAAAAAACACTTTTGCAAAATGCAAAAGTGCATGTTGCTTTTTACTTCTTTGAAAAAGTGTTTTCTGTATCATGCATACTAAGATCATGCTTAGTTTGCAAAAAGTAAATAAATGGCAATGATAACTAACTTCCATAGTCTCCCATATTAAAGAAAAGTATATGGTTAAATTAGCAGCTCTATAAGGCTATACTTAGCCCTATTTAAATGATCTACTGCACAATGTCTAAGGTGCGATAGCGCAAATGCATTAGGGCATGTCCTACTGTAACTAGACTTTAGCTATAAACAGCACATATTGTAAAGTAAGCCGCAAAAGAGTTTTATTTAGTCTCCTAATTATTTATAGGTCATTTTTGGACATAATGTGAATCAGATTCTCCCATTCTATTTAACCCTTAGAAAATTTACCTGTCCGTTTTTGGCATGATCCTGTTTAAAATGAAAACTGTTAAAGCTAGAGCGTTCATTATTTTTGCAGTGGAAAACCAATATTTTTGCCATCACGTCTGCTCGTGATAACACACACATCACACTTTTTCGCAGTGCAGAACGGAGTGAAAATGCTTGGTGGCGCTAGAGGTTTTCCCTGAGCTGGCCACGGTAGCTCTTTGTTTACATTATCCTTTTAAAATCAATCTAAAATTAAAACCATAATAGAGTAGTTTTGCAGCAGCAGCAGAAACCTAAGGCTTCTGTCAGAGACATCGCGTTGTACCCTTGTGGTGACACTGTTACCTTTCGTTACATGCAGTGAAGAATCACGTGACAATGCATGATGGCCAGATGAGTAGGTCACAGCAGAAATAAGACAGAGAGATTGATAGAAACACTAAAATTCAGTAGCATAGTTAGCATGGTTTAGTATATAATTTAGTTCATAGTTAATAAAGACAGTCTAGGTCTAACATACTTTGGTAGTAGTAGTAGTTGACAGGAATTCAAGTGAGCACTTTCACAAAATAAACATCTTTGCACTATGGTCATAAAAAATGACCATATCTCAAAAATTGAAAAAGGTGTTAAAAGTGTTAAAAACAATTTGTGAACTATTTTTCATTTTCTATATTTAGAAATATTTTGGATCAATATGTTTTGTGTTTATTTTGTAGAATTCTTGAAAAAAAAACATCCCTGATTTTTTTTATTTTTTGTAATTTATCACACAAATTCAATACTTTTATTAATTATTATGGGTTACTGTATTACATAAACTTTCACTTTTATGGATATGCAGCATGTGAAGATACTCCAAGACCATTTGTACTGCAGAATTCAAAGGGTTAAAAACCACATGCGACTGCAACAAGCACATTGCTATTCAAATCGTGTATTATTTATTTATATTCAGTTGATCTTTGAACCTGTATTTATATTTATTTATTTATTTATAATTATAAAATCTATAATAAAATATAAATACATTTTTAAAAGTGGTGTCCAGACTCCCAACAAAGACTAAGCTTATGTGGACAAACGAAAGAGGGAGTGTATGAGTATGACTCAATTGTTGACGTGCTCCTCCTCCTCTTAACAAGACGGTAGCTCCCCTGATGAATCATGCGTGAATAGATTTCTATAGGCTGCGTGTTTGTGCTTTAACGAATTACTTTCATGATCAGAGAGGCTGCTGTCAGTTCATCCTGACCGATCCTGTTGGAGTGTCGGGAGATTCAAATAATCAATGACGTTATGCTGCTGTACCTCGTACGTAAATGTGCACAGCGTCTTTCTTAATGGGGAGACGATTCCTGCTATTTTACCCCCCTTCCACCCGCGCTGTTAAACAGAAGGTTCATTTTTATGACAAAGACCCACCCAATCCACATATATAACTGCACATCACTAGAACCCACCTATCTTACTATCAGAATTATGCGCCCCTGAAATAGCAGTGAATATAACTCAAATGACTAGTAACTAGTAACTGGTAATCTCTAATTAGGGTTGGGGAGTAACGGATTACATGTCATGCTGTTACGTAATCAGGATACAAAAATAAAGTAACTGAATTCTGTTACAGTACAGTATATTTTGTAAAAATGGGGATTGCCAGTGTAATAAATATTTCCCATCAAATACTATTCAGTTTCAGCAAAATCAGTGAATAAAGTTTTGCTTTGGTGCAGAAATCAGTGGTGCCCGGTTCCAGAAATACTATTTTTCAACAGTGCTAACAATTAAAAAGCTTTTCATTGGACACTAAATGAATGCAGCCCCCAGTGCAGGATTATTCATCAATGTTTTAAAATCGTTTTACAGGAAATGACACACTGTCTTCAATAAAATCTACAAGACAACATTTTTTGTCATTGATGGGCTAGATCCTGTCGTATGGGCCCAGAGCAAGGCATCATATAAAACATTTAAACATTGATTTTGATTTGATGGGAATGGGAGATTTTATAATTGTATGTTTCTCTAGAAATACCCTAAGCAGACAGCACATCTTGTCTGCGAACTTGGTATTGAAGTTATCCAAAAGTAACCAGGGTTACTTTACTTTTATTTTCTGGTACGTGGATTACATTACTGATTACTTTTTTTAACAAGTAATTAGTAATTGTACCAGATTACATTTTTAAAGTTACCCTCCCAACCTTGTCTATAATGTATTACATTTTGGAAGTAGCTTACCCAACACTGCCCCTGTCACCGATCAGTCGCGTAGCGTGAATGCCACATGACTTCAAGACTCCCGTCACAAGATTGCAAGTTGTGTAGTCTGAACAGCACGGCAAAGGGCCGAAGCTGAAAGTCGTGTAGTCTGCACATGCCTTTAACAGTGACAGACAGGCAGACATACACAAACATCTCTGTTATATAAGCTCATCTCAGCTATGAAACATCACTGCAGTGCATTTTTATAAAATATGATGAACTGGTGGTGGGTCACATCTCTATCTTTCAGGTGATTTCTTCATTGTGTGTATGGCTGTTTTCTTTAACGATTTACTTAATGATTAGAGAGGCTGATGTCAGTGCATCCTGACCGATCCAGTCAGAGGGTTGGGAGATTTTAATAATCAGTGAAATGTGTCTCGCGCGCACAGCATTCCTGTTAGTGGGGAGAATCTTCTTATCAAAATAAACAAGCTTTTAAATAGGAGGATATCAGACTCAGCACAGTGACCAAACATATCTGAAATATGATAAGCGTGTTGTGCTTCATTGCACACAGTCAAAGAAGAAAAGGAAATCCATCAATCCACGCAGTCCAGAGTAATGGCTTAGCCATAACACAGAATGAAGCAAGCTCCAGTCTGTCCAGCTGTAAATCTTCCATCTAATATGATTTGTGGACAACTTGCTATATTCAATATTGGATCTCTCTCTATGCTGTGGAATTTGCTGTATGGCATCTGAAAGAGGCAAAGGGGCTTTAAAGTACGAAGTAAAAAATTCCAGTTATTGAGAAATTAGACATGTGAGTCATATCTTGCTGTCTTTCCTTTTGATCTTCCAGAACGCTATGACTAACCTTCTGTTATAAGGTTGATTGAAAAACTGACTGTTATTCAATCTCATATTTTTTTATATAGCCGATTTGAGAATGATTGCTGCCATGTATCATATCCTGTTTATTGCTGGGATGGTAGCATTACTGTTACGTTTCATGTTGGCGGACCCAAGACCGTACGCACAACACAGTAGGCAATGTAAAACGGTGGTGGTGTGACAAGTAGTATGTGACAAAATAATTTACAATTCATTTTGATATCAAGGAATTAATTTGGAAAGCTAAATTAATTTTGAAGATTATTACATTACAACAATATTTTCAGGACATTTTATTTACAGTAGTTTGTTATTTTAATGTTTATATTAGAGTGTTTATTAAGTTTTTTCACTTTTAAAAACTATACAGAGAATAATATTAAGAAGTGTAATGCAGGTAGATGATCTTTGTCTCTGTAGTGTAATTGTTTGTCGATGTGTTGGTAATGCCTCGGGGCTCCAGTAGGGGGATCGCTTTTCTCTTCCTCATTCAATACAGACGAGTGAAGGCGAAAGCTGCGTGTGTGTTTCTTAAACTTTCTCCCGTACTTTTCCCCTTTTTAAGGTAATTACCACTTACAAAGTACTGTAAACCTAAACACATGTTGATAGTACATCATGCTAAGATACTGTGGTTTTATATGAGCTATAGAGACGTTTATGCACTTGTTTGTTGTTCAAAGAGTTTCTTACTAATTGAGACGAGGTGTATGCTAGCAGCCGGAGACCTCATGGCTCCGT
Source organism: Lepomis gibbosus (assembly GCA_029875015.1). Lineage (NCBI taxonomy): Eukaryota > Metazoa > Chordata > Actinopteri > Centrarchiformes > Centrarchidae > Lepomis > Lepomis gibbosus. The sequence goes on along the minus strand of JAPMOB010142354.1, from coordinate 338 downwards.
CATGTCTGAGTCCCACCATGTCCCAGCGCTTACTTTGCCATTGGTGTTTAAGCTAGTTACTGTTACGTCTACATATTTGTGCTGTAAGGTTTATGTACATATTCATCACTATAAGGGCATAGTTCATCTCATGCTTAGACAATGAAGTGGATATCTTAAAGGTACATTTCATTTAAGTGTTTTAAGTGTTCAGTTAAAAAAGGAGTATTAAAATGTCAAGTAATAACTTGTTAAAACTTACATTTAATTACATTACATTGTGGAATGAGCTACCTTTACAGGTTAGGTCGTCCCCAACCCTTGAGTGTTTTAAATCTCGTCTTAAGACCCACTTGTAT
>JAPMOB010142273.1:0-19907 GCA_029875015.1 Lepomis gibbosus | reverse complement strand
AGCTACAACAGAGCAGTGCCCTGACCCCCACAGCATCTGTAGCTGAACAGCAGGCTTGGCTAACAAACTGCCACAGAGGATGGAAGAAGGAGGCAGGCTGAGCTGCTGATTGATCTGCAGGGTAATTGGCTGGGAGCGGCTGAAACAGCCAAAGGACATAAATATCAGCCATCCTGTTGGATAGTGAGTTAAGTTCCATGGGGCGATAAACTCCGACTGGTTGTCCCCTGAGTGAAGGCTCGTTGTCTGATAAGCTGGTGAACATTTTGTGCCTGGACTTCTCTGCTGTGCAGGAAGGAGCACGACGTCTGAGCGGAGATAGGAGGGGAGTGAAGTGGAGCAGAAGTGGAGCAGGAAGAGGAAGAGAATAAAGGTGCAGACACACCAAAAAGTGTCATAGTGAAATTCATCTTCATCTTGATTTTGTGCTTTTCTAAAAGATAATACCAGTTTCTTATTGTTGGTCTTCTATTGTTGGAAGTTGGTCTTTTAACTTGGTAAACTGTGATGCACCTGTGATGGAAGCTTGACCAGTCATTTTATTTCTCGCCTCTTGTTTTCACTTCCAAATAAGTTTGGAGCCCTAAATTTCCTTAGTCACCATGGTCTTTTTTAAATGTTAACACATTTCTCTCCACTCCTAAATGACAGCTAATCTAATCTAACACCATTACTGGCTAGCGTTATATTTATATTGTTATACTGTAGAGAATAATACAGTTGAATGACGTCACTTTTGACAAATTGCACCCAATTCTCCGGAAACACCAGTCACATTCTGAAATCTACAGCAGAACCGGTGGTGGAAAAAGTACTAAATTTTCCTAAATAAAAGTACAGATATCACACTAAAATGTTATTCAAGTAAAAAGAAAAGTCATCCAGTAAAATACTACTCAGTAAAAGTAAAAAAGTACCTGATTTTAAAAGTACTTAGGTATCAAAAGTAAAAAGTAGTAAATTCACATCTATTGATCAACACCCATGTTAACTTCAGCACTTCTGATAAAGTGCAGCCCATGGTCAAACAGAGCAAGGTTATGCCTCAGTTTTTAGATGTTTCTATCGCAAAACTCTACCAGCTACGTTTACCCTCATAAAGTGACTGTGACTCACAGCGTGAGGGAGACTTGATCACTGTCATTACTTTACACCTTTGATCATCACCCAATGTATTTTTCTATTTCATTCATAAATAAAAATCCATCTAAATCAACACATTACTGGCTAAAATAACCATGTATACTAGATTGTACTCTGCATGGAATAAGTGAATTATACATGACTTTTCTTTGTTTTGATATCTGCATTATATTTTGGCCACCCTGCTCTCTATATATCGGCATCGGCCACTGAGAAACCCATATCGGTTTACCACTAGCCAAAACCATGGAAAATTAGAACCTGGTTGCGATACACTGGAATCATCCATTAAAAACATGTGAGTGGGACATCTCCCTTTTCGTGGCTGTAGTGCATAACATATAGCCAGGCATGTTGGGAGTGAGACAAGGACAGAAGAAACGAGGTAGTGTTAGCTGAACTAAAGAGAGACAAAGAGATGAGTGAGGAGAGCGAGGGTGCGACCGACCTCTTGCACAGCTGCAAGAGGTGTGCCTGCAATGCTAACTCACTCCATCCACCTCGCTTTGCTACAACAGAGGCAGTGCGGAGGGAAGGCTGTCTTCAGCTCACCACATATGAGCGCATGAGATTCTTTTTTGAAATGAGATTGATGTGGGCAGCCAGAACTCAAAAACACAAAGCTATGTGAAGGACTCCAATCAGGAAAAGTAAAAGAGAGAGCCTTTTCTCCAAACACAGGTCTGTTTTTTTCTAGACCACTATCAGCCTTTTCAAATTAAAATGAGTCATCTGAAAGGACAACAGTTATTTTCTCTTTTCCAGAGCAGAATTGCATTACACACGAGGAGCATACCTCTGCAGGGAATAATGTACACATACACATTTTCCCAGTAGAGAAACAGACAACAGGCCCATAACAATCAGAGAAACAGTAGGCAGAGCTGAAGAATCAGGAAAAGAGAATGTGACTTGCACTGGAGGGAGCACTAATGACAACAAGCATTAGAGCAAAACCTTGGGAGGATGATCTTTTTTGTGGTGATTTATGAGGAGTGACTACATGCAAGCAGCTCATTCAGGCAAACACACTCTTTACAGAAATCTTGGGAGAACACCAGAAAACGCACCACAGGAGACTTCTCTCTCCATTTCTACTCATGAATTTCATCTACTTTTCCTCTGTGCCCCTTTGTGAAACTGAACCCCTACCAGTGTTGAGCCATGGAAAATGAAAATTTACTCCCAGTGCCTTAGGTGCTGTACCAGTGTGGGACAGAGTTTTCACAATGTTTTTAATGGATTTAGGTTGAGAGGTACCACAGTAGAAAAAGCCAGTCCACATCTTACAAACTCGTTTTCCACTATGAGACATTACAGGTATGCTTTTGCAACTACATGGTCTGTTTCTGACCTAAAAGACTAAAAATTGTGGGAAGAAGTTTAGTAGAAATTTGACATTTCCATATTTTTCCTCTTTAGGTTACCAGGACAGAACTGTCAGTCACCCGTTGTACATCCTGATTGATGTCTGTCTGAAGCAAATACCTGTCAAAAGCTTCCAGAGCACAATTGTGAGCTTATGTTCAAAGCTACAGTGACCATTCTTTACCATCTGTATTTACCACTGTAAATGCCATGTGATAAAGTGAAATAAAAAGAATTTCCCAAATACCTAAAAATTAAAAATGTCAAACACTGCTAGCAAATATTAGTATTTATTTGTTCAACTGCTAATAAAACATCTGTCTCTTCAGAAGAAGAGTCCCAGATCTCATACTCAACATCTCCATGGCAAACTGCACTGTCTTTGTTGTGGACAGATTATCTAAATCTACTTCTGACACCTCATATCTACTTAGGCTGGAGTTCAATTCTATCCTTAAATACAATACACGATGACCATCGTGAATTAACATGCATCCCGCCAATCTGGTTAATGTCAGTCTTTGGAAACTTCACTGAAAGTTCAGTGGAGGCAATTGAACAAAAAGCGAGTCACACAGTTAAATGCCGGGTGTTGCCACTGGCAAATGACTTTGGAGACAGATGTGAAACTGGAAAGTCGCTTTCTGTCCAGTCCGAGCAATGGTGCTGCCTAAGTCAGTCCCTTCCAAGAGCGAATAGTCGATCTCCATGGTTCAATTTTCAATTTTACAGTTTGAGCCCATCTAGGTTTAATCTCCTGCCCCTGCCTCCTTTATGATAAGCCCATATATCCTATTCCAGCTGTAATCTTAAATGCCATTTGACTCATTTAATTCCAAAAAGATACTCAACCCAGTTAGAGCTTGGTCGAGCTATAAGGCACCTAGATCAATCAGTGTCATTGATTCATGGAAAACAGACAGTAGCAGTGCCGCTGATGGTGCCATATGAGGCTGAATGGCATGTGACCAGTTTCCATTTCACAAGAGAAAAAGAGATCTGTTTTCTTTTCACTTTGGTGAATGCTAGTTAGAGTTTGCATAAGTTTTGCATTTAAATTACATGTTAGAGTAAAGACCCAAGGAATTTTATCAAGCATTTTCTATAGTTCATAAGTGACAACCACTATTATGTTACCAAAATACATTAAAAATGATATAAACTACACAAATCCAATTCAGGATGAACATTTTCTTAAAGCAAAACAGAAAAGTCCTCATCTGAAAATTTATTCACAGACCCACCTCACATCTAAGAAGCAGCTTAAAAACCTAATGGGCCACATGGGTATACTGTACAGTCCACACAATATGTTCAATAAAGGAACAGTTTATCACTAGTTTTTGGATCAAGGAAATGCACAAATACTGCCTGAGTCTCCATATAGAAGCATATGCCTCACCACCAGGTCTTGGCTCTGCAAACAGCCAATGATCGGAGCACAGGGACCAAGAGGGGGAGAACTTGCAGCTTTTATTTGCTCTGGCTTTGGCTTAAGGTGCTGAAACACCACTTAATCTGCCAGTCCAGAGGTTTCTAAGGTCACGGCGCCCTAGAAAGACTTGAAAAGCAGAATGCTGCCCAAATCCCACAACAGCCTTGCACACACACACACACAGAAATATACACACAATGGTTCCTCTACACTTTCCTCCTGCACATGCTGTATTCAGCTATTGTACTTGGAATTTTATATTATGTGTCAATACTCTCAGGCTGCTTATCAAAAATGTAATGTAATTGGCTTTATCACTGACCTCCAGACATGATGTGAATCTAGGGGAGGCAACTTCACATGTGCAAGAATGAAAAGCTTGTTAGTCTGCTAGCTTTAATAACAGACTGCTGGGTTTTACTCATTATGCTTTCTTTCCATTTGTATTCCCACACTAGAGAAATTAGCACATAGACAGTGGCTCAGTATCTCACTCTCACAAGTTGCCCATATTTCAAACTAAACTACTGTTCAACCTTGAATTAAAATTAGCCAAAAATAAGGGATAAAAAAACAAATAAAAATCAACCGCGGAAGTTATTCTGTATATTCAAACACAGCCTTGCCTTTCTGGGCCTGAGGCTTCCAGACCTTTCCTAAACCCCTCTTCTCATGGGTGGTGTGATGCTCACCCTTCTGTTCCTCCCATAATTGACTAAACTGCCTTTTATATGTGGACTTGATTGTGGAACAGTGGAACGTGATGAGTTCTGCATTACACTTACAGTAGGAAGTGCATGCCGCTTCAAAGTGGCATTAGGATAATATGTTACGGTTATGTGTACTGCATATGAGAGAGACTCACTAATGGTGGATCGATATGCCCCTAAAGGATTAGTTTGACATATTTGAAATAGGTTTATTCATCTTCTTGCCAAGAGCTAGATGAGGAGACTGATATCACTCCCATGTCTGTAGCCTACAGAAAATTTGAAGTTACTGTCAACAGCCAGTTAGCTTAGCTTAGAAGTCTGTCTAAGGCCCCATTCACACCTTGTATTACCATGTGATCTGTAGTTGGGTACATTATCTAATCCACAGGCCTTTGCGTTTAAACCAGGCGTCAGGCGGGCTTGTGGACTTGGCAGCTATCATTGCCAGCACAAAAAGGTAGACTTAGGTGACCTTTCAACTTGGCGGATGTTCTGCTCAAGAATGTGGCCACACATTAAGGATTGAATTGAGAGCTGGCTGAGAGCTGATCACGATGTCAAAGGCTCTTCTGTATGATCCAATCATGTTCCGATCCCAGAGCGTGCACTTACACCTTGCATTAACATGCGTTTTTCCTTTTCCAGATACATACTGCAGCTAACGCAAAGCATAAATGGCATCCAAAGCTTGTGCTTTGTTCGGTTGATCCGTACAAAAACTGAAGTGTAAAAATGTTTACGTTTTGAACAAATAAAGAAAGGAGATAGAACATGTTAATTAGTGAGTTTTCCAGGTGCTAGTAGGATTTTGTGAGATTCCATCTATTAAATGGGCAGCTTGAGCTGTGACTGATTCATCTGTGTGATAAAGGGATATTTCCTGACTAGCCCACAGTGTACGTTCATTCAGCCAGGTAACTCAAGTGAGTCACACATGTAGCTTGACAGACAGACTCCACTGCCTGAAATCCTTGAAAGCCTGAATTTAGAAGGAAATAGTTGCACGATCTCTTATCTACATATTTAGTCAAACTCCCCTCCACAGATTTCAAAGTCTTTTACAGCTGTGGGGAAAGTTATTTTGCAGAGGTAAAAAAAAACAGCTGCAAATGTTCTGTGACACAAGACAAGACCATGAATGAGGCATCTGGGTGTAATTAGTTTGACAAATAAATTGCACATTACATCACATGGGCAGCCAAGTTCATTTAGTCACTGGTCTGAGTCAGTCTCTAGTGTCTGTTACACCAACATCTCTTCCACTGATGCCACATATAAATTGAATACATAGCTGTGAAGTGCTTCACTGAAGTACCTCAACATATAAAATGACACCGGATATTGTGAGATTCCAGTCACTGCTCCTTCATTCACTGCCTGCTGTACTAACCGCATTAGTCATCGAGAGCACAAGGCTCTGAAAGGATACTGGCAGAACGTGAAGAAAAGGCATAAGAGTTTTTATCTCTCCACTCCTAAAAACACTGAGGAAAGAGAGTAAGAGGGGTGATTCATGTCACCTTTGTTGCTTCTTTTTTTCTCTCACATTCATCAGAGGAGGGCTGTGTGAATTAGCATGGTTAGCAGAGCAGCTGCAGATGTGAGACACTATTCACAATGCCAGATTGAGTATCAAGTCGAGTGAATTCAGGACTTTTATCTTCTTTAATTATGTAAATCATATGCCACAGATATTTCCTATCAAGACGAGAGGCTGAGCTTTTTTTTCCTTTCCTCTCAGCAAATTTTCAATGAGACTCCCAAGAGAAGCAGGCAGAGGAAACAATACTTCAATTGCGCATTACAGAAAATGTGGTCCGGCTTCTATATCTCTGACTATCAGGGCTGGAAATAACAAATTATCCTTTGTGTGTAGCTCTATTTTTAAAAGTATTTTTAGGAAGTTTCAGTAGTGATGTTTTTTTTAATTTTTATTCACATCTTGAGACACATTTTGTGATATCCCTGACAACATCAGGATACCTGGACAAGCATGTAATGTAGATGTCAACACAAATACAGTTATATTTACTGCTCACATTTATTAAAGAAACAGTTTAAAGCTTTAGAAAATATTCTTATTAGCTTTCTTGCAAAGAGCATGATGAAAAGACTCATATGGTGAATATGAAGCTATAGCACCTGTAGCTGGTTAGCTTAGTCTTTTAGCTGCACGAAAACTGAAGTTCAGTTTATACACTGAGTAAATATGCTGTAATGTTAATTAGTGTGCTTTATGGTGTGTTCAAACATATTGTGAGGTGAATTTTAGAGGTAGCACATTTGCATACAAAGTTGAGAAACTGACATAATGGACACAACTAGTCCTGTGCAGTGGAAATTGACGTGAAGATGCTAGTTGGAAACAAACAGAGGGAAAAGAAAAAAGGAGATAAACTGCAAACAGACGTAAGTGGCTTTCACAAACTGGTAGGCAGATTTTGTCATCATTTGCTAAGCCCGGCTAGCTGTTTACTCCTGGTTCCATTCTTCTCTTGTAGTATAACCCAGACCTTCTGGGATGCTTTCCAGTACTGGATCATTTACAATACACAAAATATCCCAACTTTAACATTTAACATAAATTTAGGCTTCAAATGGAAAACAGAACAACTGAATTTGGAAAGAATAATCTGATTTAAATGACAAAATATTTCATTGACAAATGTCGATTTCTTAAAACATCTTCCATCTTTAATGCCTTTCTAAATGATATAAATCTATTATAAATATTGTACTCCATGTTCAGTGCATGTTGTATAATTGAATACAAGTATGCAATGTGCTTTTTTGTATGTTTGATACAAAGTTTCATCAAAAAAGAAAACACAACAAGTCCCAGTATTACCCAATATGTGAAAACTAATCCTTTAATAGTAGCATAGTTAAAGCTCCCTATATTTTTATTTGTAAGAGTATTTTATATTAGTATTTATACGGTATTTACATATGTGTCTCAAATAGCTTAATGTAATAACGGACTCTGCACACTAATGATCTCTGTGCAATAACTTTTGTATTTTTATTGCTCCCTATATTTTAGCCATATGTGTGTGTGTTTGTGTGTGTGGATGTGAGTTTGTATATTCTATTTCTTATTAGGTGCATATATTTTATTTCTTATTCTAATGCTACAACAGGTTTTGTGTTGTATAAAAACATGCAATGACAAGAAAGATCTATCTATATAAAATGAGCTAGAATGCCATCCATCCAGAGATATTATTGCCTGGCAAATGATTAGCTACTCATCCAGCCTTACTGCTACAGCGCACCAAGTAGGGCTGTAAAGATTATTTTTCAAATCGATTGATCTAACAAGTATTTTTTTGATTAGATTAATCTAACGAATAATTTTCTGTATTCTAAAGAAAAAAAGTTGCCTATTACTCGATTAACATACCAATTTATCCAAAATAAATATCAAAAACATGTCTAATCAATGAATCAATATTTTATTCAATCATCCAGATGAAGCATATTAGAATAATGACAAGTATTGTCATTATTGTCAGTAGTAGCATATCTTAAAATGAATCCAATTTCCACGTCACTGATGTGTTGTGATAATAGCAATAACAGACATTAATTAGGCTTCTTTACTTAAAACTTTAAATGTTTCTGACATGGATTTATTTCAATATTGGATAATGCAGTATGATAATCAAATGTATTTCTGCATCAGCGTGGGGGCAAGGAAAAAAACTGAAATGATTCACAGACTGTACAGACAGTCACAGATTGTCTGTAATGTTGATTCAGCTGTTTTCTCGCTCATATGTGGCCGATAAATAAACAGAAAATCTGAAATGGCCGAACGTTTGGTGACACACGGTGTAACGTTACGTTTCCATGACAGCAATTACTTTGAACATGAAGGCGGCAAAGAAATACTTGTGCTGAAATAAATGTGCTTGTGCTGCAGCGAAGATCACGGAGCAAGCAACATGTTGTTGAGTGCCTGCCTAAAATACAACCAAAGTTGTAGTTGGAGCTAGTCCAGGGGAATCCCTGCTAACACTGGATGCAGCGACGCTTCAATGCACTTAATGCGAGTCGACGTATTTACAAAATCGATTACGTCGACTATGTCGATGAATTGCCCCAGCCCTAACCAAGTAAGACGTTTGCAGTATCACAAGTACAGTTCTAAATCGGAAAACTTAAAATCAAAGTTGCCAGAGCAAGTGATGAATGTAGAACACAGCTGCCGATAAGAGACTCATGCCTCAGCAGACAGCAATCTCTGTAACACACAGCATATCCGCGCCTTATACTCTCTTGAAATTTGTTCGGAATTACGTTTCTTTAGTTTTTCTTACACTTTTTTTTTCTCTCAAACTCCTTCCTGAATTGCTTGGAAAACATTATATCTGACAGTGTAACACTTTTGCACTCAATACATTGAGCTACAGCAGTTTTGCCTTAGTGCAGTTTTACATTAGCTATTTAACTGCTACTGACAAATTTCACAAAAGTAGCAGCACTTCTGCTTAACAACCCATGGTATGAAGCCCTTGACTTTATTCCTCCGTAGATTTCCTTGTTATACACTGCACTTCTTCAATTTCACCCACAAAGCCTTTAAAAATAAATGTATAGTCCCTCTTCACCTCAATAGCTTTCCTTTTAATAGCCTGTAGCTGGTAGCATGTTTTTCGGATGAAAGGTTGATGTACTGCATAAGTGTTCATCATTTGAACAATGACACACTCATATGTCAGATGGTAAAATGCCCCTGAAGGTACAGTGGATGTGGAGACAAATTGGCATACCGTTCGTGTTTCCTGGCACTCCTTTCAAGCCTCAAACACACTAAAAAAGTTGACAGTGTTATTAAACCTAGTCAAGTGTAGGTGAAGGAATATTAAATCATGGTAATGTCCTGATTCCTTGTCATCAATCCTCAAGCTGCTTCAGTAGGGATCTCAACCAAAGATGAGGCAAATTAAAAAAGCCAAGTTTTAACACACAGACATAACTGCCACAATTGTGTTCGACAACGCCGAATAGTTTGCTGCGATTTCTCAGCCTCTTCCAGCCTTGTAAACTGAGGAGTGGTGCTGCTGAACTGGATTCGAAATCTGACACTGCTCCGCATCACTCCAGATATAGAGAAACAAGAAATAACTGCCTAGCCAGTCAAAAGAGTGTCCCAGCCAATGACAGAATATTGCCAATGGAAATAATGAGTGTGTGCAGACAGACAATCAATAAAACAGCAAGAGGCTCCCACAAGGGCAAGTTACCTGGATGATATTTGTTATTCATTTGGAGCCTTGTTGTTTGAGTGATAAAGCATGGACATGCTTACAAAGAAAGAAATGAATTGACAAGAGCAGTAAGGCAAAAACATGTACCTGCAGTGAAGTTGTAACTTGCTGAAAATCCCACCGCTTCCAGTTCACCATCTGTAACAAATTTTATCCACAGATATCGGCCGCTACTCCTGATATCAGGTGGGCTGTGCTGACCGCAGTACCGTCCGAGAATCGGGGAGAAGCCAAAGGGTCCATCCCGAACCTCGATGTTGTCAAATTTACATTCCCAAGAGGACTCGATTGAATAATTCTCCTCAAAGTGTAGATCAATACACTGCCTTGGGGGAGCTGGAAGACACAGTAAAAATAATGACCACCGAGCAAGGAGCAGGGAGTAAAATATTGGCCCTGCTTTCACTGATGAACATTCAGCTGGTTTCATTATCAGCACGCCCACATGTTCAATACACATCTCCACTCCTGGCTGTTAGGGCTTTAGCTTCTACATTCACTTTGGTGATTTTATAATCACCAAAGCAACACCCCCCGCAGGATAACCCCAGCTTTAGCTTTGGAGAATAGCCCGAACACCTTGCTCTCTTACTGCTGCTGTGCTTAAAGAGAAGATTTACCTTCAAGGATGTAAACACACTCTGTGTCTGGGGGGTATTTGTTTGGGTAATTGGGAGACGTGAAGAGACCTCCTTCTGATTCTTTCACCCACGTTCCACATTGACCTGCAGGCTTCACTCCAGAATTGTTTTTCACTAAAAACATACAAAGCAAAAAGAAGAAAGAAGGGAAGTGAGAGATTAAGGCTTTGAAAATACGACGCTTAGGGAGCAAAGGCGTGTGGTTGTGGTGATGGAGATTACCTGCAGTATCCTTCCTTGTTGCCCCAGACAACCCAAGTAGGAGAAGACTTGCAACAACTGTAAGAACAGAAAGACAAATACATTTTTGATGGTAGACTGTGGCATGCCCATATTGTTTTCTCTTTTTTCTCAGTTTTGTTTGCAGTGTGATTTTAGCTGAGGGAGGGTTGAGTCAGCAAGGAACACATCCTAGGTTTTGGATTTCATGCACTGTACACCAGCTTTATGCTAATGCTAAGCATTGCCAACCAGTTCACAATACATAAAATAATCATTATAACATCAATTACAATGACTTATGTAATCAGAAAGGTAATAAACTAATAAACATGGAAGCCTTTATTATTCTAATAGGCTCCACGTAGCTCAGAAACACAGCCTCTGGGCCTGTACTATAACTTTGTGCAAAAAAATTGCAGCCTTTGTCAGCCATACACTTTAACCAAACTGTAAAAAAGAGTTACTGTAAAAGGACAACAAAATGACATGATATAAATGAACAACCAAAACATCTTTATCATGAGTTGTCACAAGATGTGTATTCATAAGAGTCAGTTACAAAAACACCTACAACTTACAGTGTGACCTTCAACAGTGAGTTGTTGTAGGATGCAGTATGTCTATGTATCACCTAGTGGTATTTTTCATCCCGAGAAAAACATTATTCTGTTTCTATTTTTAGTTTTTAACTGTTGCTCAGATATCTGGGGAGCTCCTAAAACTAATCAGAGGATTACTACACTTCTTTTTCTTTTGGGTTTACACAATTTAAGAGCTTTGAGCAAGTGGGCTCCAGCTAATGAATATACAGGATGTCTTACCGTGATGGAAGCTGTGTCCATGTACCATGTCTGTTCCTTTCACAAACGGCTTCAGACTCAACTAATTCCATTTAGATCTAGGAATACTTGAAAAAAAGATTGAGATCAGAGTTTTCACACTGGGAAACCGCTCATACCGTACAACCTTTCGGTGTAAGGAAAAAAAGGCAAATTTGCTCCTCAATAAAACCTTAAGTGACAAAAAAAAATCCTTGCAAGACGTGTCAAAATAACTAATCACCAGTTTCATATAAAACCAAAAACAGTTCCAAACACTCGCCCGATTTCCATCCAATCGTTTCTAATACCCGTTGGTGCTTTTGATGCACTGAAAGGATTAATAGTCCCGTCATCAGCCCTTCTCTAATCGCTCCACCTTTGCAATCTTCTTTTGGAAAATATCATGGGCAGTCTTTTTTGTCCTCTTTGGTCCCTTTATCAGGAGAGGGGATCCTTCAGGAGCATGCACAACCACGCAGCACTCATATCTGCAGCGTTTTCTTCACTCTTTTGCGGTGCGTAAAATCACTGGGAAGACACTGTGTAGCCAGAAAATTAAGTGGATTTTCGTTTGGGTTTCATTTGTCGCTTCCGTGTTTCCTCAAAAAGCTGTCAGTGTTGTTCTGAGCGCATCCCTCTGTCTTGGCATCTATTAACTGGAAGTGTCCCCCCTCCACCCGCAGCCAGCACGAGTTAATGTATGATCTCCCTCCTGCTTCCGTTCATTCAACACTACAGCCGTCCAATGCGCCACAATCCTCACGTACTTTCACGCACGCATTAAAAACTTCTCCAGGACACTTCATCCACACACACACACACACACACGCACACACACGCACGCATGCACCAGAAAAAAGTAGAGAAGGAAGCGCTAATGTGTGTTCACGTGAGTGTGTATGTGTGTTTGGACAATAAGCACGCGCCGCGGAATTCATTTCAGCTCGCGGATCTGCCGCGCAACGGAAATGGAAAGGTAAGCAGAAAAAAGGCAATGAGATAGGAAATTGAATAAACAAGCAGGGAAGCGTCGCTATCAAATAGTGAGTTCTATTAGCGTGATCAAACATGGAAAACCTGCAGAGTGAAATAGACTGGAGAAATACAGCATTGTTAGGTATAAACAACTGGAAGCATCGTGTCTTCCATCATGCTTTTGCTCCGAGCTTTGTTGTTGGTTAAAACCATCTAAAACTCTTCCTTTTGCCTTCACTAATCATCTTTTTTGTATTTGAAATGTACCCTAAAATGCAGCAAAAGCCCTACACAGTGTGGTACAGCTGCAACACACTTCAAGGTTAACATGGGTGACATCTTCAGATCTTCTGCTTACTTCTACATGTTTTGAGTTGAGAAATGGGAGAAGTACCCTGAGGTCGGCAGATAAGCTGCAATCATTTTCTTTTCTTTTCTTTCTTAGACTCTTTATCTTTGCATCTATATTTTATGGCATTGTGTTTTGGGAAGCACCTTGCAACTTTTAGTGTATTATTACTTTCCTGAGGTGTGAGTGCGAGGATGTATGCAGTGTGTAGGCACTCCTTCACACCTGATGACAAAGCTGATCAGAAGGTGCCCGGGGACGAGTCAGGGGCTTGGGCTCCCAAAATAATCTTGGCACCCAGCACACAATATCCATCTTCAGATACTCTTGCTGCAGAGACAATCTTGGACTCAGTCCCTCCGTTAATGTTACTGGTTAGCATATGCTGGACAATTTGGATCAGCTTAAAATGTACTGTTAATGAACCACCCTGATAGTGGATGCTTGTGTAAACTCCTTTGTAGTGCTGTTATGCCTGTGACAGACTTCAGTACAATGACTTTGCCTGCTCTCTTTTTTTCTGTCTCTCTCCTCCCCTCTGTGTTTTTCTTGCAGTGCATAAACCCTCTTGAGATTTCTAAGATAAAGACTGACTATTGTCCCTAACGCCCTCCTCTTAATTACATCCTGTCCCAGAGACTGGCCTGTTCTAAAAGTCTTTGGTTTTAAAGCGGGTAATGCAGTCTTTGCAGGTGGCACGCTGTCTTTGAGAATACGTGTGGGAGTGGGAAATCTCAGAACTCTTTTCAACTAATAGGCTCCTGCTAATCTGTTACACAGAGCTATTTAATGGACATGGGATTTAGACACCCCCCATCACAATAACTGGAGCTTTGCCAGTCACTTTCTTACTACTGTAAAATAAACTCCCATGAAGCTTGAAGCCCACAGTGTAGCGTGGCTCTGCTCTCTCCAAAATTTCACAAACACAACAAAGACATTAAAATGTCAATTTCTCTGCAAAGGCAAAGCCTATTATAGATCTTTCAGTCTGAGGGGATGTCAATAATATCTGCACCAAAATACAATGCAGTGCCCAAAGCTCGTTATTGATTACCAGTGGTGCTGTGGTGTCTGACAACTTTATAAGCACAACACCAGATGTTTCTGATGGGTAAACTCTGAGATAAAGCAGCAGAGCTATATGGGAATTATTCAAATGAGGCTTATCTAGCCCTCTGTATGCAACAGTAACCCTGGTGAATTTAACTTCAGCCTCCAGTTTAACTCTCCGGCATGTATAAACTGTCTGTTTGACTGAAAGGCACTGAGGCAGTGTGAGCATCTCAGAGAAATAATTCATTCAACGGCAGTCTCAAAGTCTGCAATTTTTAATTAAGGAAGTCTATCATTTGGCTGGAGATAACTGTTGTGCTGTGTCGGCCTAACCTGAATTTGTAATTGTAATCAGTTTGGGGAAAATGGGACAACCATGCCAGGAACCATACATTTTACACCCAGCACACACACATAACTATACAGCCAGGTAAACACATCAGTACGTTATGTATGCACTGCTCTGTTTGCCAGTTTAACTTCAATTAAATATCATGACTGCTCATTGTCCAGCTTCAACTTAATTACCACAATTTCTCCTACTTGTTTTCCCAACCATCATGGCTCATAAGCTTGACTTAAAACATGCAAAACAATAGTCACAATGAGTTTACTATCCTGTACCATACACAAAACAGCAAGTAATTTGTGAGTGCTTCCTTTTAATTTGGCTCAGATGGGGGTTCACCTTCTATTCAGTGTCATTATAATGACACTGCCAGCACTGTTTTTTTGTCAGTCTAACAGGGGACAACGCTAAAGCGGATAAACACTTAGGCTAATGCCTCCTGCCAAGTGGGACTCAAATTAACCTTATTAGTGATGCATTGAGGAGTTACTTGGAATAAAAAAACACAATTTATTTGTCATTCAAGGTGCCATGTAGTTCATTAGGCAAGACCCAGTTACAAGAAAGGGTCGCTCTTACCATGGGCAAATTTTGAGCTGCTCTTTATGCTACATTAGCTGTCTGGGTCTCTTGTGATATACTGCCTTTATCCTGGTCCTGCACCTGGAGCCAGTGGGGAAATTATTCCATCAGATGATAGCCCTTAAACTACCTTCGGCTTCATTTTTGTTGAGGTGCCTCTGTTAGTTTGCAATACAGCATGCCATTTTAAGTCCTGTACTCGCTCTCTCTCGCACGCGCGCGCTCCATAAAAAGTACTAGACCCATCTCATATTATGCAAAATGAGGCAAAGTGTGAAAATGCACATAGACTAGACGTGGCTAAAGGAAATTATCTTTGACACAAAAAACTTCTCAGAGTGTGTATTTGCCAGATGTGCAACTATTATGTAGAAGACAAATCATAATATGGTATAATGACATTATAGCAGGGCTGCAACTAATGATTACTTTCATTATCGATTTATCTTATTTTCTTTTTGGTAAAAAAAAAAAAATTGAAAACAGAGAAGAATAGTCATCACAATTTTCCAAAGCCCAATTTGATGTCAAATTGCTTGTTTGTCCGATGAACATGAATTGTTTCCATTCTGCATTGTAGACATATGAAAGTCAGTTACATTCAATAAATCACATATGGTCCCGAATTACACATTTACGACACACTAAATATGCATTTGAACACCTGTGGCAATGTTTAGAAAGAAATGTTGATGTGAGAGTATGAAGAGGCTGTAGTACTGTACAATGAGACAATTAAGTGCACTTGTTTCTTTATTTCACTTTTCAAAACACAGACTCCATTATGTGTTCAAACAGTCCAAATATGCTTTAGAACATCCAGAAGATCGGATGTGCTTTGTCAACCTGCACACTATCACATTTACACATGGAGGCAACATGACCTTCAGGTGAAAAGTTTTAAGTGCAAGAACACACAATTCTGTGTACATGTGTTAGTTAGATAACTGTAAGTAGAAGACTTAATACTGCATGGATGCCTAACAGAACATCCTGAATTCTTTATGTACTTTGTTTAGTTTCTGGTTGTCAGACATATTTAGACTAGTTTTAAAAAATGCTTACAAGTAAATGCAGAGCCGGAACAAAACCCTGGACACCTGATCTATAAATCACTCAGTGTTGCAAATGCTGATGACTTCTCATGAGCCAAAAATCATATTTTGCAAGATAAACTCCGAATGTTTGGTGGTTGCATATTTTCTTTTGAGGAATTGAAAGAACTCAATGCTAATTTCACTTTGAACTGCTCTATATTCATCTCTCTCATGTCTCCTCAGTGATGCAACTCATCTGTCAATCACTGTGGCTTTATCCATCCAGCAATTAATCTTAGCCCAAGAGGGGCAGCTGCACTGGCTATGAACCTAAATGTCTGCTGAAATGCTACTCCTGGTCTGCAGATTTCTGCTCTAGTTATAGTATTGAGTTAGTTACATGAGAGGGGTATATTTTTTAGCACTTAGCAGATCTTTTGTCTTCACGTTTTGTCTGTATGACTTTAACTATGCCCTCCTGTCCATTTGATCAGGCACAAAGGAAACAGTGACTTGCTGCTTCACAGGTGACCTGGATTTGGGCTAACATACCCTCTGCAATCTGTTCCGTGTATGAAGTCCCAAGACCCTGGGTTAAACTGACTGTGTAATTCGTCATTTGACCTCATTAACCACTTGGTAGGGGAGGTGCCATAGACACTGTGGAGTGATACTCTGTGGGCCATAACACCCCCGATGGGAGAGTTGATGTCATACTGCCACAAAAAACAGAGATTTTTTGGGATTGAGGTTGAGAGAGTGAAGCCAGAATCACAGCTGACACTATTCAGCATTCTGTTTGTTTATGGCATCCAATAAACCACGGTTCAAATTACATCATTTCAAGAATGGTTCCATTGTACAAAGTAGGCTAAGAAAATGTTCACCTATTTCACCTTAGCAGTCCACCAAAATGTGTTTCTAAACATATCTGAGGCATGTTCTCCCCTTGTCTGCATGGGTTCTCCCTTGCGATGGACTGACGGGCTGTCCAGGCCAGGGTGTAAACCACCTCTTGCCCGAGCTCAGATTGGCTCCAGTCCCCCACAACCTTGCACGGATTATTATTTCTTTACCGAAGTTGCCAAAATCATCCATTATTCCTCATTCTCAGTGCCTTTTCTCTTGCAAAAGTAAAGAATACTGTTTTGAACATTGAAGCATAACTCTAAAAGCACTGTTGTTTTTCCCAGTGGTTCTCAAACTTTTTCACATCAGGGACCCCTAAACTAACACAAATTACCCCACGGACCCCGATTTGATAAGATTTTTTCCCAGGGTAGGATTTTTGCTTTTAGATGTTTTATTACAGTATATCTATCTCATGACCAAAATAGTCAGACATTCTGTCACTGGACTACTTATGGATGTAATTATAAAGTATTCCCCTTTTTGCTGGGGACCCCATGAAACCCCCTCAAGGACCCCTGGGGGTCCCCGGACCCCACTTTGAGAACCACTGGTTTATCCAAGTTTATCCAGGTATGCTGGACAGAAAGAACTCAAACTGTTACGGCTCTATGTGTTTCCCGGTGCTGTGTCCATGTTCTTTTCTGTCCTCTAGTTCTGCTCTGGGAGTGCTCCAGCTAATAGCTGAGCGAGGTCCACCTGGCCTTGGAAGGCAGTCTTTAAAAGCTCCTGTGCAAGTTTCAGAAGAGAGGCTTTTTAATTTGGGCCTGCTAGTCTTGCTGCCTCTCAGCCAAGGATTTTTGTTTTATGGCCTTGTGGTTTTGGTGCACAAAACAAGCAAGACCGACAGAGAGATTCCCTGCAGCTTTACATGAACCTGCTCACATCATACTTTCAGAGGAGAGAACACAAGTTTACCTGACTCTTATTGATTTATTTTCTCTTCTTGTGCCCAGAAGGATAGTCCCTCTTTGTCCTCTCATCAACGTTGTAAACACTCACTTTGATTTTGGCGATGTTTTCATATAATTACCAACATTCCTTCAAACAAGTAGTTGTATTTTTCGAAGTGTAACTGGATGTTGCATATATAATTGCTAACTTGACTGACATAGCTGATGTTGCCAGTTGTTGCTAACTTGACTGCGGAGCCCTGAACGTCCAATTTTACTGCTTGACAATTTTACTGGGGCACAGCACATGGATACAGGGGCACATGCCCCACTAAAAAGTGTCTAAAGATACCTATCTCACCTGTGTTACTGTTACGTGGGTACATGCAATAACTTGTTTGGTTTTGTGGTCTTTTTCAGCTCATCGTGGTGGCCATTTTGTGGGAGTGGCATCCACTGATTTGGCTTCTAGTGTGGTTGATGTTTATTGTTAAACGCAGTGCCAGCTTTGTTTCATGTGCGATAGATCTTGTTAGTTCCACATTTGACTCAAGTTCACACCTTTTTTATTTGGTAATCCCAATTTGGTTGTCTCAACTGTCTAGGGTTTGCTTCATATTGAGGCTTGAAAAGTTGCCATGTGAATGCTCTGAGCAATATTGTAGATGTCTACTTAAGTGCAAACCTGGATTAGTGCACCTGCTCAGGCACTGAGGTGTTTTCTGTGTCTAAACATACAGCCTTGGTAAGTCATTACCTCAGTTAGGTCCACTTCATTCCTAAGAATAACTAACATGTTTGCTATTTATATTTAAGACTATTTTTGGTCCACGGTGAACTTGTGTTTTTGTACATTTGATTGTGGCAAGTGGGGGTGTTATGGTTGTATGTGTTTCCCTCTGGTGTGTCCATGTTCTTTTCTGTCCTCTTGTTCTGCTCTGGGAGTGCTTTTTGCTTTCAACTGGGGATTTTTGTGTTATGGGCTTGTGTTTTTGGTGGTCTTAATTTATCGTCTTATGTTAATAAATTGCACTGATTTGTTTGTTGTAATGGTGTTTATCTGAGTTGTTCTGTGTTTATCTGTGTAAGTTCAGTGTTGGGATGTTGGTCGCCACATGTAGCCACCAAAGGGTGGGGTGTAACAATTTTTTTATTTATACCATAGGCTACTTTTACTATCTACCTTACTGTGTGTGTGTATGTATGTATAAATATATATATATGTGTGTGTGTATATATGTATATATATGTATGTGTATATGTGTATATAATCTTTATATAAAATGTGTGTGTGTGTGTGTGTGTGTGTGTGTGTGTGTATATGTATAATTTTAGCTGGTGAGTTTTAAACTCTTGGAGTTGCTTATACTTGCTAGCCACAGCTGATAAAAATCCGCTAGAGATAGTAATAATTTCTGCCAGTGGAATCCACAGTCAGTGGCTGGAAAAAAAATGCTTTTTTGTTTAATTCAGTGAGAAATCTAAATCCATTGTTTAAAAAATGATGGTGAAGTTTGAGTTGTAAATACAACTTTATATCATAATAAAAGAAAATTTGACAGGCATAGACTCATTAACTGAGGGGGGACAAGGCTTAGAGAATTGGTCAGTTGCAAGAATAACCTTCACAACAAGGTGGGGGTCATTCTGTTTATAAAGCTGACATTTTTGGAGTATAATTTCATTCACACTCACTCATTCCCCTCTGTGGAAGTGTAAAAATGTAATTTGCCCTCGTGCTGTGTTTAAGGAGCCCCACTGTATACTGGCAGGGAGAGGGATCATTTCCGCTGAAATGCCAAGTGGGCTCTGTGTAGTGGTGAGAGGTGACCTTTTATATTGGCCCCAATCTTTGAAGACACCGCCTGGCTGCTGAGATCCTCTCACCCTTCAACATCCCCGCTCCGTTCCAATATTGTCAGTTACCTCAGTGTTTGTGCATGGTACATTTCATTCAGTTTAACTGCTTTGTTTGATGTTCATTTTAAAAAGGTCTCACAAAGTACTCACATTGCGGAGTAAAGTGAGTAAAATCCAGACCGCTATTATCAAGTGGGGTTAATTTACCTTTTTCCGGCAACAACGAACGGATTCCCACGGGACTTCAGCGCGAGACTACAGCTAGCCGTATAAAACACTAT
>JAPMOB010142225.1:0-23382 GCA_029875015.1 Lepomis gibbosus | reverse complement strand
GGAGGAGGAGGAGGAGGAGGAGGAGGAGAGTGGGGTGCAAAAGAAGGAAGTTTGTGTTTGTGCAGAGGGCGACACGGCAGCCCCATTCCTGCGACTGCCGACTGAGATCCAACTTACTTCAATAACATCACTAGCAGACGCACAGATATGAAGTAAACACCCCATGCAGGCTTGGTGTCTGTTGATAACGTTTAGGAAAAATGACATACGACTGCTCTTTGAAATATTTTCCCCTAAAAAATTTATTTTATTACCCACTGACAGGCCCACTTCATTGGTAAAGTTGTAGTTAAGTGTATCACTTCTGCATGATTATTAAGATCTGATCTTATGGATCAGTTTTTGAAGGGCTGTGGACGCATTTCTTCAGATCTGTTTTTGCAGGATTTTTTTTCATTCCTCATGTTTTCATGTATACTGAGGTTGTATTATATCCAGACCCTGCTTCAAATATTTTTGTAAAACTCTGGGTAAGACAAGGGTAACAATGGATAAACAATGTAAACGTGCGACAGAGAAAAACAGTGTCATAACCACACAGTTACTTTTCAACTTGGCTGTGTGTGCTCTTACATATACAGTAAGTGCATGTGAAAATAACTATGTTTACTTGCACATACTGTCTGGTGTATGTTGACAGGCTCAATTAAGGGTGAGCAATGGCAATGATCTTCTGTAGTTCTACAGCTATTTCTCCAAAACCGTTCCCTGGCTCTGGTTTGTAATCTGAGTTGATATCTATGGATTAAGCGGGATTAGCCTCCACCTGTCCCCGTTATTGGACTCTTTTTGGGTGCTCAGAAGCGTTGCGTCTTTTGGCCCATCTCCATGATTCACCAGGCTGAGGGAAAAGAAGGGTAGATAGGGACACAGGCTCCAGAGATGAAACAAAGATCAGAAAGTAATCCTGGGTTAAACATTGAGATGATACAAAGAGTTCCGGCGGTTTCACTTCACTTCTCTATATTAACTGTCCCTGCCCTCTGTTTCATGTCTCTTGCTTCCCATTATATGATCTCAGAGGCAAATTGATTACATTTTCACTTCCTCTTCCTATAATATATATTATAAGGAGATGGAAAATACTTTTACTCTGTTATCTTTGTTATTTTCTACACATTTATCTCATATATTCTCATGCCCCTTGGCCTGACTGTGCTGAAAATTACAGCAAAAATGATCAAAGAATGCCTATGTTGATTAGTGAAGCCTTTGTTGTACTAAAATGTGACCATAATCTCAGCGAGGATGCTCAGGCACAAACTGCAAAAACAGATAAAAGAGCTAATCTGTTTTTAGAGAAAAACAGGGAAAGTTATTCCACCTGCTGTGAATTTAAGGTCTGAACTTACCACTACTTTGCTCTAAATCTCAGGTTTTTAGTCCATTGTAGTAAATTGACACTTCGAGGCACAAATAATTAACACAGACTTGTTTCCAGCCTTCCTGTGTTTACCTGTAAATATGACTTACTTGTCGGAAATTGAGTCATTATGATCGTCTGTGTTGTTCTGGCCATGTTTCCCATCTATCAGTCTTATTTCCGTCCTCAATTCCCACCAGCAGACACGCATACTCAGATGGAAATCTGGCTACATCATACACAGCCTGACAAATACTAAGCACGACGCAGTAGCACAGATCAAAAAGTGTTTCTTGGTAATGACCCATTGAGAATATGATTATGTGCAATAACTGTCAGTGGTAATGCATTATTGAGTTGTTGTTATTGAGTAGTTCAAACACTTTGTTGCAAGCTGCTGGCAGCAACTATTTCTTTAATTCAGTTCAATTTTATTTATATAATGGCAATTCATAACAGAAGTTATCTAACTGAACTTTTCATATAGAGCAGGTCTAGACTGTAATATATTAATATAAACGTAACCTAAGATATATTACTCTTGCGATATTTCATGTTTTTCATGCTGCTATAATGCTTCTTTTACTGCTGTGTATGGTTAATGCTCTCACTGGAACAGTCACAGAGCAGTCAGAACCGACAACGTGTGTATTTAAAGGGCAGGACAATGTAGGATAACCTGTTTCAGGCACTTACTTTCTAAAGCTTTCCTCTTTGGATATATTCCCGTGGGCCTATTATACCTACTGTTGGACTCCTTTTGTTTTATTGTTAGACATGTTTGTTATGTAACTGTGTTTCTCTGGTTCCTATCATTGAACTTCCTCTGCAGATGTTTCTTTCAGTTTTTCCTTCCTATTCCTGCAAATTTTCTCTCTTTTTTTGTTTTGTTAGTTTCTTCCTTGTTTTAAGAGACTGCAACTTTTGTTCAAAGACTTAAACCTGCCTTCCCAACTGCAGCTGCTAACCTCATCCTCCAACATTTCATTTTGATGTTTTAGTCAAGAAATGTTTACAAAAAATGTCAAAAAATGAAGCTGGAGCCAGAATGAGTTTAAGAAGTGCTGGTAGATGATAATGTTCCCTTTGTACATAGCTCTGCTAGCTGCTTCCCTGTCTCCTATATTTAGGCTAGGCTAAGCTAACTGGCTGCTGGCTCTAGCTTCATACTGAACAGACAGATATGTCTTCTTCTTCTCATCTAACTCTTGGCAAGAAAGCCAATAAGCATATTGTTATAAGCATAAATGTTAAACTATTTCATTAAGAATAAATTACTAGAATTACATTTTTTTAGTTCAGCTTGAGGTTCAAGATCACTTTATGGTTAGGTGAGAGTTAAAACTATGGTTAAGTTTAAAGTTTCAAAAATGACTGAGACATGAAATGAAACAAAGGTAATGAATGTAATCTATGGATGTCTTTTCAAGTACAATAAGAAAAGTGTCTCTTTGTGTGTGCACGTTTACGCATTTGTAACACAGCTGCCAGCTGGTGTTTAGGTGAGGTGTTGCCTGCTTTTAAGTGTAAACACAGGTCAGCAGGAATAGAGTGGGATCAATGGAAATAAAAGAAGAATGGCTGGTTATTCCTGCCAGGGAACAACAGGCAGGTTTGAGCGATACACCTAGGCAAAGAAAAAACCCAAACCTTGACGGCAGTCTATCTGATATCAAACAAAACAATACCATGGCAAGTAATAACAGTTCAGTTCAGCCAAATAAGGAATCTTCCCAACAAGAAATGAGACACATATAAGAAACTTAAAACCTCCACTTTTTCAGATACCTAATTTATCCACCAAAATGTCTCTGTGAGGAGATAGAAAACCTTACTAGAGCAAAGGCAACTTTTCTGTGGAAAGTCCTTTGCAATTTAAAGTAGTTATGTGTTATACAAAGACTCTGCCAATGTAGATCAAAAAGAGACAGGACAATTCAGAACAAAGAGTTTGATTGCATCAACAGTTTCAAAACACGGCAGCATAACAAGTCAGACCAGACAATAACGTTCTCTCTTTCTCTGCCACTCTTTCTGTGAGATAAAAGAGTCATTCTGGATGTAAGTGTCACCAACCCCAGCGAAACAAGGGGAAACAGATCCAGAATGATGTGAGGGTGAACCGAACGGATACAAGATTTTCCATTCACAGATAATGACGCATACTAAGAAAACAATAACACATGAGCTCATGCATCTGCCACCTGATCTGTTCCAGTGACAGTGTATACATCAAGAGGAGCTACAGTAACTTCCTCAAGATAAACTCACATAGCTGTGTGGTGTGAGGAAAAATACAATTTTTAGTCTGTGCTGCTGGACTTCTCGAATGAGACACATTTCAGCAATATCACATCTGCTGTAGCTTCAGGCACATAGAACTGTTTACTCGAGAAAGGTTTCACCTCTCATATAGACGATATGAATAAAATCTCACTGTTTATGTAATTCTACACAGCAATATTATTGTATTAGAGATTGGAGTTACCAGAGAGATACCAAGATCAAAGTACTTCATGTTGTTGCAGAAATCCTGTAAAAATAACTAGACCCATAAAGCAGTCCTGCCTGATTTGCAACATTCAGTGCATTAAAACTGAAGCGATAACTAAATAGCTTTGTTTAATTCATATATAAATCTATATACAGTACATTGTTCCGTGCGGATATTGCTACTGTTGCAAAATGCTCGTACACTGAGAACAGTGAAGACAACGTCATTTGATGCCGCAGACTAGACTACAAAAGAAGAAGAGAGAGAAAATAGCAAGGGACAAAGCAGAGACAGGCCAGAGAAAAAGGAAAAAAATCTTCAAAGTATGGATTCATTTCAAGCTAAAATAAAACAACAGCTCTGTACAGTGTGTCTACTGTAAAGCGGAACTAGCCCACCACAACAGCATGACAGCAATGCTTCAAGAATCTGAGCAGAAAGCATTCAGTCTACGCATCGAGTCCATGGACCAGACCCGAAACAAGGTATTGGGAACATTAGCATTTAACATAAATCATGATTGCTAGTTGAGATAAAGGCTGACAAAGGTAAGGCATAATTCTAATGTATAATGTAATGAAAGATATCCGGTGTAAGCTGAACTGGCTTCATAGTACAGGCCGTAATCAGGAAAGGGGATTAGGAGATGCTGATTTTCCCTGGAGTAAGCAAATTTCTTGGCCATACTTACGAATAACCAGATTACTAATTTTTATATTAGCATGTGCACTACCTGCAAAAGCTGATTGTTTTGCAACTTGAGGGCAGCAGGAACACGCTTTGTACACTACACTAACATATTATCAACTTCTGAAGTTGGCAAACGTGTTTGCAAACATGTTGCCTACTTACACATTTTAGCAAATCTGGAGTACCATTACCATTAATTTGGAGCCTTGTTTCTGGTGACTGTAAATCTCTACTTTTAGCTCTGTTTTGGTCTCCACTATCTCTTGAGAAAAAACATCTTTCTCATTCTGCGAAATGCTGTTCTATGTTAGTCACTATTTGCTAACTTTGTCCACATTTGTATAGTGCTTTCTAGTCTTCCAACCACTCAAAGCAGTTCAATGTGACAATGTGACAATACATGTCACATTCGACCCACTTTAACTCCTGAGCCACAGGCACCCCTGCAAAACAAAAGAATGACTTGAAAGATGCTATGCTCTGTAGAGCTGAGTCGAACCACAGTTGGATGATCACTCTCTGTCTATTACTTTTTATACAATATGATTTTAATATAATAATAATAATAGTAATAAAACTAATAATATGCCTATGATGTGAATCCATTGAAAGCTGCTTTAACATTCTATGCAGCTTCAAAAATCACTTGCTGACTATTGATTCAATTACAATAATAATGTCATGAGATTAGGTCAAATGACCATCCAATGTAAGGACCCACATTATAGTTTTTGGAATGCACTCATACACAATTACACACACAGTTACCAGTTTAGGGGCATACAAAGAACAACCACAACCTTTCTTTTTATTACTACAGCTACAAAAATCAAAGTGTGTATCGCTTCTGAGAGCTGCTACTGGTCCTTTGCTTCATCTGGAAAAACCTCTCCTCACCCTGTCTTTGTGTCACTGCCTTAATGTGTAGTGTGTAAAAGTTTTTGTGAGGGGGGCTTGCACTTAGCCACAAAGATCAAGGCAGAGTGAGTTTTGCATGTGTGTCTTTGTGCATGAGCTCAAATGCATGTGTGCATGTGTGATCTTTTGAGGACTGAATGATACAGAGGGGAGACTTCAAAGCACCTCTTTCATCAGCTGGAGAAACAAAGTGAAGACACCGGACAAACCGGGCACCAACACACACTGTTGTGTCTCTCTCGTGACTGTGTCTGGCTTTGTCTGTCCAAATACAATGGAAGACAAACTACACTTACTCATAATGCAAGATTCTTTTCAGAATAATACAAGCAAGGTTCAGTTTCAGATAAACTGAGCTATTTGTTTCTAAAAAGTTTGCATCATATCCACAGCAACAGAGCAACAGATATACACAACAGCCTTCTATAGTTAATATCTTGGTTGGCAGTTACAGCAGTTCATATGCTGAATTCAGAGATACTTTTTTTCTCAATTCAAGTAGTCTGAGCTAAGCCTTGGGGGCAGACTTATCACTATAACCTTGCAGTTCAAACACAGTGCCTCCAGGTGTAAGTACAGGAGTACGGAGAGGCAGAAAAGCAGCAAGTGAAGAAACATGCTCGAGGACATGGACTACCAAAAAAAAGAAGAAATTATGCAGTGGAAAAAATAACTAAGTTGCTTAAATTGTTTCGTGTTTGCTAACAACAAAAATATTTGCAGGCAAAGCACCTGAACAGGGTAGAACCCAGTAAGTTGACACAGACCTGAGAGCTGTCAAGTGTTGGCAGTGCAATTTGAGAGCAGCATCACCTTGTGAATAGTGACGCCAAACTGCCATCTCACTTTGTTTCTCATGGATACACACACAAACACACATGAGCTAAAACAATCCCACAATAGTGGAGTGTTGTACTGGCTCCTACAAATAATAAAATAAAGATATAAATATAAATATATAATAAAGAGTGAAGTCTACACCTGCAAATAGAAATATTTTTTAAAGACCCAATCAACACTAGAAATAAGCACTTGCTAATGAGAATCAGACACACAGAACCTGTTAAAATGATTATGGGCTTGTGTTGAACTACAGTGTTTGTCTATTCTGAGTTTCATCAGCTACAGCTACAGCTAGTTATAGAAACACAGTTATTAGACTTCACTTGAGTCTTGTGGTATAGAAGGCTAAAACTGCTGCACAGTGAACTTTTTTATAGTGGTAGTATTTATTACCCCTGCTTGTAGACAGCCTGGTGCGGCTGCGGGACCGGCTTCGCTGGCGCTGAAGGCGGGATTTGCCCAGGAATCTGTAGTAGTATGAGGGTCTCCCAGATCCCTTCCTAGTGACCCCAGCCATGGTGCTTGTTTCCACTCTGAAGCCCACCAACAACAAGGTATCTCAGAAGCACTGAACAGTCCTCTTGAATCTGGTATCAGTGCAGATAAAATCCTGGCAAAGTTCTGATAGAGTGCAACTCTGTTTTTAAAAAAAACTTCAGTCAAGAATCATCTTGAAGACACTCACTTCAACTTGATTTAAGTCCTCGTGGAATGTCCCCTAATTATGTCCACTTCATTGTGAAACCAGTTCCCATCCAACACAAGTGGAGTTGATCAAACCATCAAACATCTGCTCATCTACTTCTGTTGAATGCTTGTGTTCTTTGCCACAAGCTCAGACTTCTGCTCCACCTTTGAACACTCCCCCTCAAAGTTTCCCACAGCGAGATCCCAGAGCATGATGTCCGGCATACTGTGTGAGTGTGTATCCTGAATGACAGGAAAGCTGTTCCTGTTCCAGTGCCAGTACACTAAAGGAATTTTATAGACAGAAACTTAGTGCCTCTGTTTCATAAAGCAGTAAAGGACTCTCTTTTAACACCGCTAGATGCATCCAAAACCACTATCTTCAACTCTGTGAGAGAGACTATGCTATGTAGTTGAGAACAACAGGACAAAAGTTTGGGCTGCATAGAAAACATGCATAGATAATGGATTCAGTGGAATGGAGTTAACAAGGCAGCTTTCAGATTACAGAATGTTTTGATTCCCTCCATCAAACAAGCTAATCTGTTACACTCACAGATTAGACAGCATATGGTGGAGTAAACGAGTCTAACTTAAAAAGAAAATATGTCACCACCCACTGTTAGGGACTCCTGATCCAGACTTATTGATGTTCCTGGTTTTCCAACGCAACCACTTTAATTTGCTTCCCTAGGCAAGAGAGGCATGGCAGGGAGTGAAAGCCTATCAGAAGCAGATGTAAATAGGCAGAGTGTCTAACTGCCAATCGGAGTGTGCTCTGAAGGAGAGGGTCAGGCAGTCCACATATAGTCCACAACTAGACACAAATGATCACAAATGATCAATTGTAAGGATGAATGTATGTGTGTACACATAGAGGGTTAAGTATTTGGATGAGCATTTTCATATTGCAATTTAGACCTTTGAACAGAGAAACAAAAGAGTGGTACAGAGAGAGACAGAGGAAGTACAGAAAAAAACAATGATGCCCATAAAGACATGCCAAAATAAAAAAAGGAGATACACATTCAAAAAAATACCAAGTGGTCACAAACAGGCATGTTCACAGCTGCCTGAGGGGGAAAAAAGAGCATTTCATACAAAACCATACAGAAGCAGTAAATAAAATAATAACTTTTAAAAACCTTTTTCACAGATAAAAAAAGCTACTTAGAAAAACTTTTTTTTAACTTGTTCTTAAGTCTTAAACACAGGAGAGAAAACTATTTAGATAAGACTTAAAAAAAATGGATCACCATATTTTTTTTTCTCACTTGCCTCTCAGGGTTTTTGTATCAACATCTCCCACAGTCCCAAGATAAATGACTGTATCCATCTTCCTCTTCTGCTCTCTCAGACTCTCCCTCGGCATTACCATTCATTCCCTCTATTGCTGCTCAATTGTTCACTGAGATGCCGCATGTTGCTAGTGAGAGCAGTGGGGACCATAGCGCTACACACTGTGTGGAGCCATTATCTCACCCCATAAATTCACAACCACAGGATGCAGCAGTGTGTGTATGTGTCTGTATGTCTCTTACATAGGCGTTACTGTTTCCCTGGTCCCACAGAGAGTATTTAGTAGGACCATTAGTAGGTATACATCAATCAAGAGCGAGCCACAGCCTCGTGCCGTGTGGCAGGGGAAATGTAAAGGCCTTCAGGCTTCACAATGCTGCCGCAGGACTCATGAAACACCCTGAAGACACCGTTAACATGTTCCCTCACTCTCAAGGAGAAACCATTGATATACACAAAGTCTGCCTAGGTTTTAAGACCTAGCCTGTAATGTCACATAAAGACACACAAATCAGGGTTCAACTCTAACTCATATGGCTAACAGTAATTCCAATCCATGCACACAAAAGAGACACGTGTGAGGCCAGACTACTTTTTGAAAACTACAAAGCAGACTGATTTGCCTTGCCTGCATAATAGTCACTGTGGGAATATTCCCTACAATGAGTTCTTGTTAGACATGGCAGGAGCCTATAGACAGGCAGACCAGAGAATCAGGGTCATGCAGAGTTTGTGTGCTGCTGCTGGCCTCCTCTGGGTCGACGACAAAGACACCGGTGAGCAGCAAAAGGGCCGATAAAAAGGTAAAGTAAACCACATGCTTTTTTTTTAACGTGAATGCCAGTTGTAAACTTATGCGTCATCAAGTATTCCCAAAACTGGTCCGAAAATTGGCAACATTAGAGAAAGACAAATACTAAAATAGCATAAGAAGAAATAAGAAGAAATTGTTCTTAAATGTCCTATTTCAAGGTTGAGAATCATACAGCTTAAAATTTGAACACGTCAGAGATCAGGATACCCATTAAGCTAGAAATCAAATTTGGTCCAAAAAAAGAGAAAGTTTTATAGCAGGCGGTAACACCTAAGGGGATACATTAAAATACCGAAGCTAGTAAGCCTTTTGGCCACTAGCCTATATATATTTTGTCTGGGCCTCTACTGACCTCTATTGTTGTCCAAAAGCTATTAAATATTATAAATGATATTTTTGAATACCACATGTGTATAATCCTTCACTAAAAATAGTCCTCAACAAATGCACCATTTAATTTTGTTTTAAATTTGCTAAAAACTACACTGCCTAGCTATTTTAGGAATGTAGCTCTTGTAAAATATGAAATTTGATAAATCTTCAGTATAAACCAATGGGCTTGGGTCTGAGTGTCCCAGACAGTATTAAGACACATTGTTGATTTTGGCCTTTTTGTTGACAATGACAGAAATGTTAAATTTGCAGCCTTGTCTTGTCTATCATAGTGCTGTTTTACTTGAATGCCATTTCTACTTGAATACTTGACTGGGGATATAATAAAGATAATACTGATGTGCACGTTTCTTTACACACTGATGGCATTACTTCAAAACCAGACATTTTCACCAGTTTATTTAATAGACCACTTTCCAGTCACTCAGCATACTGAATTATTAATCCACTAGAGAAGAGTACAAAAGGTTTGGAGTCTTGCAGACGGATGCAGACACACAAGGACTTGAATATAAATATATTAAGAGGGATGCATTTAGTTTACTATTGTCCTGAGCACTGATCAACATAAGCCATTAAGTGTGCTAACAGAGTACAGAACCATCAAGCAGGATCCAAACACTGAGGATGATGTTTGCAAGTGAACTAATGTACAGCCGGAGGGATGAAATTACTTCCTGTTCCTCGTTATGACCAAAACGCCAAGGACTTAATGACAAAGACCAAATGTTAAGGTGTACTGCAGCATATGGGGCTAAATGCATCTATGTTTCCCAAACACAATAAAAAAACTTCTGGAAATTGAAAGAAACAATTCGTCGCCCCTTGAGGCCAGAAAGAAACCCAAAAAAGTAAAATTAAAAATGTCTTACCTGTTGAAGACACCAATTGAGCGAAGAGTCAAACATGGCACATGGTAGCAAACAAGGAAGAAAAAAGAAAAGTGCAAGTTAGTATAACCTTGTATCCAAAGTTGACTTGAAAGAGTGCTAGTACATGAAAGAATTCAGTATAGCTTTAGCAATGCATGGTAAACGTAACCGTAAACGTAAAGTTTTAAGATGGTAGTTTAAGAAGAATGACATTTTTTACCTACTGTGTGTAGGTTAGCATATTGTACTGAGGGTAATACTGCAAGAAAAGTACATACTTGCCTACACAGTATATATACCTTTAACATATGCTCAGGGTCACTTTAGTTTCTTCCACAAATCTTAACATCAGTTACACACACAAGTATGTATACCCAAGCAGACACGATTCAAACACGATGAACACCGGTGACTGAGATAGCAGAGCAAAAAGCCTTCTGAGGATTAGAAATATATTGCTGTGAATAAAAATGAAAACATTTTTTGCTCTCAAACATTGCTTAGAAATGGTGAAGTATCCAGCTGAGGGGAAAATTGAACTAATTCCACTTTCAGAGCAAACAAAAAGATAGAGAGAGATGTATTGATTCTTAACACAGCTCACTCTGTTGTCTCCACACAGTGGGTCTCACAGAGAAAGGGGCACATACCGGCTATTACACAGAGGGATTAGACTGCTCTTAAACAACAGAGGAGAGCAGCATCTGATAAGAACCCATAAAGATTTAAGGATTGAGAGTCTGGGCAAAAACGTGTTCATCTAGAAATGACAAAACATATTAGTATGGATTACAAGCAATGGATAACCCAGAATTGATGGCTACTGCTTTTTGAATCTTCCTAGGGAGATAATACTTTACCCTCTAAAAGACACTTTGACTTTATTATAAATAATAATGTTGCTACTGCTTTGGTGCTACAAACACTTTAGACAGAGAAGAGAGTAAGCAGAGCATTTTCTCTCTCTCTTGTCCTGATACTGTTAAGCCGAACAGGTCGGGCTGTATTGGATTATACAGAGAGGTGATTCTGTTATTTAGCGCACTCTCAATGACATAAATTGTGTGGACAAAATAACAGAAACGCCACCACAAACTGCAGCCTCTAAAATGACCATACAGTTAAATCAATGCCTCTCTAAAACAGTTACAACAAAAACTGAACAGTTTAACATTTATGAAGGTAGGGTTTATTGCAGGACTGATGTATTAAACTGAATTAGCTTTAGTTAGATAAGCCTTAACCTACTGGCAACTGAGTGAGGATATACAGTAGTGTAGAAAGGGCTGCAACTAATGATTTCATTATTGATTAATCGAGCGATTCACTTTTCAATGAATCATTTAGTCTGTACATGTCAAAAAAAAACCTAAAAATCAACATTACAATTTTCCAACATCTATGACAATGTCACTGAATGTTTGACATCTTTGCATGAAAATTCTTGCAAATAATTTTTCTATTGGCTGACCAATTGACTTGTTCAAGTCTAGATGTAGATACTACAAACTATTTTTAATGTACCTGAGTCTACGTAATAACAGACATCTGCAATGTGTGCTTTGTACAGTGGCCTGTGGAATGAGTGAAAAGGCAGATCAAAGCTGCATCAATACTGACCTCTTCAGGAGAACACTGTAATGTACAACTGATGGTAAGGGAACTCATGACACTTCAAACTGTTCTGAACTTGCTAGATGGCTTTAACAGATGCAGACACATAACATGCACAGTGGGAAGGACTGTGGATCACTGTACGAAAGAACCAGCATTTATTGAAACTCAAGTCCCTTATAAAACCAAAACGACTACACTGCACTAGAATATATACTCCAATTCTGTTTTCTTGTTGTAGTTGGTTTGGTTATAAAGACACACAGAAAGAAAGTCAGAAAACTGATAATCACATGGTTTTAGCCTTTAGCAGATATATTATTGTGGTTCACTTTGATATGTCATGCTGCCCACTCTGACATCTTAACATCTTAATTACTGCTGTCCAATCAATTCCTAATCTGAATTAATCCACAAACATTTGGTGGACAAGGGACAAACAGATGGAAACCAACGACCCCTCTCTAACAACAGATAAAAGAGAAGCGCGTCTGTTCTCGAGCAATTCTTTTTAATCACAAAGAAAGTGGAGTGTTTGAGTGGATAAAAGGGATGCTTGTAAGAAGAGCAAAGTCCATCTGAAATCTTGGGTTAACTGAAATGACATTTAACGAATACAAAGACAATTAACATATATTTTAATTTAATGCTAATCTGAATTTTAGACAGATAGTAAGATGAAACATTTAAACCAAGAAAACTAAGGTTTAATAAAAACGTATTGACTCTTTAAAAACAGAATTGCTGGCCAAGAAATGGGCACACAATAATATATCCTCATTATTTCATATTGGTGTACTCTGGTGTCTAACTTATAAAGAGGAACATACTGTAAAGGGGAATTAAAGAGACCAAGATCACTTCATCATGAGCTCCCATATTTGTCCCTTGAACCACCGAGAATCATTTCATAACTGCAATATACTTTTGATCAGTGTCATATGTGAAAGGTACATTTGGTGAAACTATAAAACACTTCTATGTCTACTATGAAACTGTACTTTAAGTCGAACCACATCCAACCAGAAGCTGAAGAAGTGACAGGGAAGTGATGCACCGCTGACATTTTGATTTGTAATAAGATGTAAGATATTAATGTCAAAATGTGTATGTTTATTATCAGCGCCTGTGTGTCCAGTGTGGGTTACTTTTCAATACAGCCACAAGAGAGCCAGTCATCAAAGTGTGCCGACATAAAATACATCTCTCTGAACACAAAGTTTAATAATACTCCTGCTGCTATAGTGACAGACTGGTGCCATCTATCCATGCTGTCTTTTCTTCCTCCTCTTATTCATGCCTCCCACTCCCTCTTGGCCACAGAGTAAAGGCCAAATTGCCGAATGTCCCGACTCCGGTCCCAAGCCGAACTCATTATACAAGACTAGAGGCAGACAGAGAACAGAGGAGTCTGTGTGACACCATTGGCCAAAGACAAACCCAAGATGGAGGAGGAGGAGAAAAGGGGTTGGACTTTTTTTCTCTCTCATGATTAAAAGAAATAAAGAGCACAAATGTGGAGTAAGAGAAAGAGGAAGAGATGAGAGAGGTCTCGCTAATGAAGCAACCGCTTGAGACGAGCAGGGAAAGACCCCTGGCAATGCTGTTTTCAAATTGAATATCAAATGTGCCACAAAGGCACACACAGTCATGCACCACCATGCTCAGTCACAAGCAAATTCTATTCATATAGGACATTCCTTACATGCACAAACACAAGTATAATAGTAAAATTATTTGCATCATCATAGGAAAATAAGTGATTTTGGAGAATTCATGGTTATAGTATTACAAGGTAATCTAAAAACTGCATGGTACTTCTGCTAGGGCTGGGCAAAAAAACAATAATGGTAATTATCGCATTATAATTTACCTCAATAACAACATAATAAATGTTCAATGTAACATCAATAAGTATTTGGTTTATTATTATTTTGCTGAGTAAAAAGCCCTGAAAAAAGATTTACTAATCATATTTGTCGAAAAAAGATTTGTGAAGTGATCTGCTGTTTGGAATCAAGTATTTGTTCTGACTAGAAAGAAAATTTCAAAACCACAATTAACTTTCAGTCAGGAGCAAAAATCTGCCTTTAAACTTGAACGAAATAATGATTTGACAGTGATAATTATTGATACGGACTCATATGAAATGTTTTTATCATGATAACATTTTTCGCCATGTCACCCAGCACTAACATCTGTCACCCTAACCAATATAGGGGATTGTCACCTAAAACCGTTTCTTTATTTACCATTTTCTTAAAAGGGAAGTCCCACTGAGCCACAGGCTCTTTTACAAGAGAGTCCTTTAAAAACATCACTAAATACTGTACATGCTACGGCACAATTGTACCCAAAAAGGGTAATTCAATTCTGTAATAAATATAGAAAGGCATTCTCTTCAAAATGTTCATTTTCTGAATCTCAAATCAGACAGTTGGTTACGCTTCAACAACAGATGAGCAGACACAAAAAAGAGAAAAAAAATCAGTGAATAGGACATTAACAGCTAACAGAGCTCACATGCAGGCTGTCATCCATTTCTGGAAGGTGACCTGGCAAATACATGACAATTGTCTGCTACTGCAATCGACGTCTGAGATCCTGATTACCAGTGGTGTAGTCTAGTTTCACTTTGTGTGGAAAAGCGAGTTGTGACAAAACACTTAGCATACGAGAGCTGATGCTTTTCAGTAGCAGTAATAACAATGAACATATGCCAAGGAACTGCTACTTCTAGTACTGTGTGTACACACACACACACACACACACACACACACCGCATTGATTGGTCCACCACATTGACGTTAGTTAACTAGTAGCCTACTAGATTCAATTCACTAGAGCAACAATGCAGGTACAGTTCCGTTAATGATAGCGTTAATAGGCCTATATGCTATTTTCACTCACAGGTAACGTTACGATAATATCATCCATCTGGCTCGTTTTCTGTTTTTCAGTAACTTAGGCTACGTGTCATCAACGTGCTTTACCTGTAGGCTTTACCTGTAGGTTACGAACGTGCTTTACCTGTAGGCTTACGAAAACACTTTAATTTGCGTTTGCTCGTGTTCCACATCTCCTTCAGTGATTCACATTGGTAATTTCAAACGTGCGCCGAGTGACCGCCATGCAGCTGTGTTGTTGTCTGACGTCAGATCCCGGTCACAGGCCACGGAAGCAGCAAACGTAAGTTCAGAGCTTCACAACACAGACGGAATTTATGAGTGAACATGTCAAATTTCTGTCACAAAACGATGTTGTTATGTATCATCTTGCTATTTTAAGTGGGTGTACGTAGGTAGGTATCCTAGTGGTTATACGGCGTATACATGCATATCTGGAAGATTACTCACACTTATCCAATATATTAATAAGAGTTTCACATACAAAGTCCAATGTAAAGAATAGTTTGGTTTTCCTTAGAACTAGGCAATGTGTTATCATACACCTTCACACTGCACAGCCAACATTGCTTACAAGAAGGGGCAAACAAAGAACAACAATCAGACAACTATATTTGCAATTAAGTCTTTACTGTTCAATATGTTATTTCAACATAGCATACTCATTGTGACCAATAAGAACAAATTTACATGCATCACAAATAACGCCTCCAAACTAATTGGTCTCCCCACCCCCAGCCTCTTTGACCTCAACAGAAAAGCCATTTTACGGAAAGCACAAATATATAGTACATGACATCAGTCATCCTCTCAACACATTTTTCACTGGCCTGGCCTGGAAACGGGCTTGCTATAGCAGGAGTTTTATCCCTTTTACCATAACACTACTCAACAAGAGTACTTGCTAATTAAATGTTTTGGTTTGGGTGTCAATTTATGTATAAAATGCACAGCACATTGTTATGTATGTTCATGTTGTTTAAATGTGAGTTAATCTAAGTATAGATGGTGGAAACTAATTCCCCGAAAAAGACAAAAAAGAATCTAATCTAATCTAAAATGTCAAAAAAGCAAATAAATTTTATGAGCATGCTGTGTTGGTTTAATTGAAAAAAATGCAACTTAATAATATGCTACCACCTTGCTAAATACATCTAAGTTGAGTATCATTTGCTAGCCTATAGTGTTATTTCATATTGTGTTAATTTGCAGTCTGACTGTGTGGATTTCAGCTTAGCTTGTGGTCTGTGGCTGTGTATCTCTCACCGTCCTCCATTGGTGGGCTGTAGATCTTATAGGTCTCACAGAGACCCAAAACACAATAGTGAAGCTCAGACCAGCGAGAGGATTCTATGAGCTTGAGGTCTGCAAATACCATTTCTGTTTACAGAGTACCAGTTTTTATATATAGCACCTAACAATACAAAAAACACCTAGCCTGAAAATTGTCAACTAATGCTCGTAGTTAGAGTGTGTGTGTAACTAAAAGCATGGGACTGAATTATTTTAAATGCAATAGGCAAGAAATGGCTTGTTTATGACCCAAAGTCCTCAAAGTCTCAGTAAGTTTCACATACAGTATTTGGATAGTAATAAGCTATAAATATGTTAGTATCACTCTAAACCTATATGGAATTTGAACTAGAACTGCAGCTAACACTTATTTAATACTTAATTAACCTGTCAGTATTTTGTTTGATTAACTAATAAATCATTTTGTGTAAGAAAATTGTGAAAAATGCCTGTCACACCTTCCCAGAGTCTAGAGTAACTAGTCTAGAGTAGAGTCTTCCAGTTGCTTTTTTTGTCTGATCAACAGTCCAAAATCCAAAGACACTGCCTAAGCATCACATTTATAATACTGGAATCAAAGAATGTTGTGCATTTTTGCTTGATTAATTCTTGGCAATTAAATACTTGTTGACCAACTTATTAACTTTTAATTCTGGCACAAATTCCTTTTACCCCGCCTCTCACACACTAAGTGACACAGTACACACTGTGAGGCCATGTGCAACAATCATCAAAGAGACAATGTCAGGATTACTGTGTGAATAGCCCACATTCTGCTGTTGACATTTAAGCTTACACAGGGAAATCTGTTCCAATAAATTCTCTGTAGATCAAAAGAATAAGCAAACACACTGGAGCCAGCAAAACAACACACACGAGAAAAGATCATAAACCGCATGGCTAGCCACACACAAACTCACATCTGCATACTAATCTCAACCTAACACAGATAGATTGAGACTTCATTGATCCTACTGGGGGGCACATGTTCATATGTGCACATGCATGCACAAACACACACACACACACACACATAGAGTGTAAGCTCTATGCGGATATTCACTGTCCATCTCTTTATAGTAATCCCCTTCTTATTTAATCTACAGGGCAATTCACCTTTAAATCCCAGGTCAAACAATATGCTATGAGAGGGGGATGGAAGAATAAAAACAGTTAGTGTTAGTGTTATACTGTGTTAGGAGGCTTTTCTGATACTTTGCAGTATGCCAAATCTTGAACACAAGGCCAAGGTTGTTTTTTTGCTACAAAACAAAAAAAAGACAAAACTCTCTTATGTTTGATGAACATAATGTACTGAAAACTGTGTGGTACTGTAAGCTCTCTTAGTATCATATAGCCTTGTCAATATAGCATATTGGAAGAGTTTATATAAGGTGCTGCAATACTGTGCCCAAAGTTAATCCAAATGATTTCTTAGAAGGCATCTGTAACAGGCTGTAAACATGAAGGAAAAAAATTAGAGGACAGGGAGAGCCGGGAAGCTGGATTTATAGGAACATGTCATTACAGAAGTGGGACTGTAGTGCTTCAATTATCCTCCTCTTAGTTCATTCCTAAGCTTTTTATTGCTGCTCTTTATAACGTCCCACTCTCTTTGTACATGTAAGAAAAAAATCAACGTTCTTCATTCTTTCTTTTAATCGCTCACTGTCTTTTCTTTGCTCACTCATTGTACCGTTCACACTTACACACTGCACCAAACTCTACTGAAAAAATGTAGGACAAAACCATACATTTCTGTGCAGATATGCTGATGTGGCATTGAATGGAGTAGATTACATATCTCATAATGAGATATGTAGGTATTTATGTATTTACATTTAGTAACACTTCTTTATGTTGGAATTCATGGAATTCAGTAACAGCCCATGTAAGGTTCGCTACTTCTAATTAAGCCACAGAGACTCCATTGTCATGTGAACAATAGGCATAATTTGTGAAATGGCCATGTGAAATTTAAGTGGGCCAGAGTGAGGCTAAGGAGGGGTAACTAGGGATTTGGCAGGAATACAGGCAATACTGAGGCTGGCAATTAATGGTACTGTAAAACTTCTCTATCCATCAACCACTGACCTTGTAAGACCCTGACATATGCAAATGCGTTGACTGTTATTGAGCTCTCACCTGCATGTACACAGTCTGGCATACAAGCATCTGCTTCCATATGCCTAATTGTAGTGGTCAAATCAAGTCAATTAATTTTTTTCTATGACAAGCTCAATCAACATCCATTGTATCTGTAACATTTCAGAAACAGAATCTATCCAAATTTCCAGTACAGCAAAGAAGAAGAGAGAACATTTTTGGTTTATTTTATTTATCTTTTTAGGTTTTGGTAGTGTGGGTGAAGCTACGCTTAAAATAAATTTGAGGGTGGAAGTTTACCACTATATCAGCATGTTAGTATTGTCAGTGTTACCATGTTAGCATGCTGACATTAGCATTTAGCTAGAAGCACTGCTACCATGGCTTTAGGGACTATAAAGTTGCGCCTGCGACACAGCTACCCCACAGGGAGTGTTTCAGAAAAGAAGCGTTTACCTCCTCCTTGGTCATTTGTCCTTGACCTTGTGTGCTTCTGCCACTGCTACGCAGTTAAATTGTTTCTTTTTTTGTGTGTTTAAATTGTGTCTATTGTTGATTTACATTCGGTCATCTGCACAGGGTGTTTTATTTTTAAAAATGACGGACTCTCTATACCATTTTTGGCATACTCCCTGCCTGGCTTGATTTGCATATTTACGCAGCTTATATAAGATAAACCCACGTAAAGTCCTTCCTTTGACTGTTCAACTAATCTTATATTCAAAATGTACTGACTTAGTTACCATTATTGACTTCTACAATTTAATTTATTCCTTGCAGCATAGAAGTTGGTTACACTCATTTTAGGTGCATATTTAGTTTGTATCTTTCTGAAAGACGAGTTCAGAAAACAGCATTGCTCCTTTATATCTGTCAGATAAAGCAGTAATAACAAGCAATAGGAACAAGTCAATTGGAAAGAGGTGCTTGTTTCAGTTTGGGAAAACCTTAAAGCTTTAAGAGCTGATTGATGTCAGCAACACCATTTCAATTTCCTGTCATGGGGAAACAGAGTTGCAAGCCTTCTGATTTCAGCTGCTTTCAGAATGGCACACCTCAGGAAACTCAACCAATGAAAATCTGCTAACAACACACACAGACATACTCAAACACGAAGCAAGCACAGACATCAAAACAGGCACTTAAAGTGAATTCTATTTGCTACAGAGCGTGGCCTGTAAGTATAGTCATCACTGATCAGCAACACTTTTTTTCTAGTATGGGAATCCACATCCAAGCTATAAACAGCAATCTCAAAGCCTATCTCTCCAACACACATGCACAGACACATTGTGGGTGTGTTTGTGTTCATGTCTGTGCCCTTCCGCAGATGAAATGGCAGTTGTGGGGGCAGTAGAGGGAGGAAACAGGCAGAATTGGAATTCTGTATTTTACCTCCTTCATACACTTCACTCAGGGACTGCACCTTTTTCTCAAAGTTGTGCAGCACCAATAACAAAAGGACCAACTTCTGCTTGTATGTGTATGTATGTGTTACACTATGTGTGTAGCTATTTAGAGAGATCGAGGGCAGGACACAGGAGGAGTACAACTATCTGGGACAGTCCAGTCTCCACCAGTGAGTTCTACAAAGACACTGACAAGCAACTGTAACTCATTGTTAAAGTTAAAATCAGGTTATTATAACCTTAGCAAATATCCATTTAAACTATATTTCAAACTCCGAAACACAAACTGGACTAAACTAAAACAAATAAAAATATTTTTACGGCTGTTGAGTGAGTGCGAGTATGTATGTGTGAAAGGTCAAAGTGGGAGGTGGGTAGTTGTGACAGGAAGTGAGGTACTTTGGAGGGAAAGGGGAACCTTTGGGAGTGGAGATCATTTTCCCCTCCTTCCTGTTTTCTGTTTTGTCTCAGCATGTTAGGCCACCTTCTTACGTCATCAACATAATTTCTTTCACTCCCATGGTGTGTGTGTGTGTGCGTCTGAATGTGATAAACTGAGCGGACAATGTGAGATAAACTGAGAACGAGAACTGATAAACAGAGACCAGAGAATAGTTTCCTTTGTAAGTACAATAATTCATCATGAAAGGTGTGTTCAGAAAGTGTCATGTATCTTAAACAATCCTGTTGCTATAAGGACACCCTCTCTCTGTAAATAAACTAAAATCCCCCTACATGAGAAAATGTCCTGTGTCCAGGAAATAAACGTAATTAATCCCCATAACAACTGGTCTCATAAAGCAGCATGTATCTTTTGACTGTGTAGAATTGAGCCCCTTGGTGGTTACCATAAAAACAGTGAAAACCGTGCCTATGAGAAAACAATTAAATCTTGCACTTTGTATGTGTTCCTTGGAATTTATGTGAAAAGAAAAGTCAGGATGTCAGGAGGGTGTTTTTGTCCCGCCAACTTTCTCTCAAGTCTGTATGTAAAATATACAATACTTTCCAATATTTTATTTTCTTTAATAATTTATTGCTTCATTGCTCTGTGAAAACACTTCAGGCCTCAGATCCATTTAGATGAACCCTCACTGCCCCACCAGCCTTGGATGAATATTTAAAAGTGTGATAGTTGTTTTGTGGCGTCTCTGAATGCTCAGTGACATGAGACAAGTTAGGAAGACTTTAATCTCAAGTTCAAGGAGTTTTTCATCAGTAGTGGTGCTTCATACACTAAAGAACAGTCAAAGGTGCACTTCAACAACAACAGCATGTAGTTGAACAACTTTGTTAAGCCATTTTTTTAGAGGCCAGTGTAACTATAATATCCATGCTGTGTTTTTCAGGGGTCAACCTGCATATTCTCAGGGCGTGCAGACTAGTGTATGCAAACAGTGTGTGCTCTTTTCTGCACTCCAGTTCAATTTTGTTTTGACAGCCAGGGGCCAGGCTCAGTATTGGGGTTCTGTCTCCACAGATTTTATTTGTAACTAGTCTGTCTGGGACTGTGATGAAAGCCTGTTTATCTGTACATCAGTGTCAAGGAAGATTTGAAAAGAGGGAGAGGAAAACATTAAAGAGCAAGAAAAAGCAAAGATTCCTCATTTATGATGCGTTGGGACATTTTCTTACAGAATATTGCAAATTTTGCATCAAGTAGAGGTTTTATTACAACGTTGGTTTTATTTTTATCGTTTTGGCTATCATTTCTTTTTGCAAGGGAGGGATTATACCATGGACAAATGGCCAGTGCCACTGATGCCCTGCAGCGTGGAATAATAGAAACATCACTGTAAAAAAAACATTTTCTTACCATGTTGCATTACCATGTGTAAACAGGAAACAGCCAACTTGGAAACTGAAAAAAAATGTAAATAACGTGACACGACGTGAATAAACAGTGTTATGAGTCTGCCTTTATTTGGTGTATCCTCCAACCAGCAGGTATTTTAAATAATTTATTTATTCATTCATTTAAATAAATTAATAACGTGACACACGATAATCGGCGAATAAACAGTGTTATGAGTCTGTGTTTAATTTGGTGTATCCTCCAACCAGCTGGTATTTTAGTGAGACAGTTCGTCTCTCATTCCCTTTGTCTTTTCACGCAAAAATATATCAACAGTAGCAGTTGAGGAGACAAAATCCAAAATATAAAGTTTGTACGGATATACCGTTTATCTTTAAGGACTATATTGAGGTCAAATTGACAAGAAGACTGTCGACAGTATGTCATATTTCTTAAAGGGAGTTTTTTTTACCACTACAGAAACACTAAGTAATGCTGTATGTATGTTGTTGCATTGATTACTGACAGTGGCATATTGGGTTAACTGTACTCAGTTTCTAACGCCAGTGTGCAGTAAATGGTTTTGTGGAAAAGTCAAACGTTCAGTGTACAGTTTTAATAAAGTCAGTACTGTTTTTCAGTGCATTGACTCCTGCTTGCTGATGGCATATTATTTTGTCTTCATACAAAGTAATTACCACTTATCGCGCCATTGGTTTTGGCCATGGTGTCCTACATTTTGGCTGCGATTTTCCCATACATTTGTATTTGTCAAAGGCCAAAGTAGCCTTGCCCTAAAATGAATTAATTTCAGTCCTGCTTTCAGTAATAATAGTAATGCACTCATCAAATTAACTACTGTGATTCAGGAACACAACAACATCTCTAAAAGGAAGTCGGACAAAGCCAGAAATACGAGCAGTCACACTTCAGTATCAGACAGGTTGACAACCCAGGTCAGTCGAACTTATTTGGAAAACAAAACAAAGTCAAGTGTTTTCCTGTGAAATGAGATTATTACTGACATTTCAAGTGCCCTCTCTTTCTGTTTTACCTCCAAATAAAGTGGTTTACATAATCTGTCTTAGCTGGTGTCTTGTCGTGTCAGACATTGTTCCAATGCTATGTTCCAAGACCTTGGCAAAATAACTTGGTGGGTACAAAGTTATTATAACTCATAGAAATGCTGTGAGAAATACGAAAACAACATCCAAGGTCTAATAAACCGGAATTATCCCTTATAGAAGTTGTAGAATATAGAGTTTTTTTTCTTTTGTGTGTCTCAATGTATAAATAATACAGTGTTATTCTTCAACATGATATGAGTGATGTCATTCAGAAACAGGTCACACACACTTGCTGCTCCTATGCCATTACTTTGAGGTGATGTCAAGGCAAACATACAAACACAAAAAACCTAACATCTAACTTTAAAAGTGTGTGCAATACTAAAATCTCAAAATAGACAATGACAACTGCTGGAGACAAACAGGCAAGAGCCCATAAGTATTTGCTATTTTATCTCTTAGCTCATTGAAACTCAATGGGTGATCCAGCACCTTGTGAATCAAC
Organism: Lepomis gibbosus; assembly: GCA_029875015.1. Lineage (NCBI taxonomy): Eukaryota > Metazoa > Chordata > Actinopteri > Centrarchiformes > Centrarchidae > Lepomis > Lepomis gibbosus. The sequence continues at coordinate 314 of JAPMOB010142225.1, read as the reverse complement.
AGGCTTTGTCAGACTAGAAGGCACACACAAAAAATGGCCTACCTTTACATATATACATCACAAACACTACCATCACGGAGTCTCACAGAAAATCAACCACTTGCGAGGTATTTTCATCCTAAATGCTCCCAACAACACTGTCAGATCAATAGGCAGTGCTGCCCACATTATGTAAAAGTGGATATGACTCATTGCTTAAGCAATTTAAACATAATAAAAAAGTATTTCCACATTACCAAACGTCTCGGGTTACGTAGGTAACCCTTGTTCCCCGAGAAAGGGGAACGAGACACTGCGTCGGTGACGACACTATG